>JAKOGI010001776.1:57500-167500 GCA_029747015.1 Carnegiea gigantea
ATTCGGTAACTGTATTTAGCGTTGGGTTCATCAAATTTTATGCCACTTATGCAATCTTGGAATTTCCTTTTTGATGAGCAAAATAGCAGTAATCATTAATTATCGTTTTATGTTAAGTACGAACTAGTAGGTGATCATTTTAGTTTACATTTTACATGTGACAAAATTAAAGTTTTTCTTCAAATGAAAATAATTTAAACAATATATTTTTGCTAATATATTGCTTTATTGATTTTATTTTTGAGTGGAGTTTAGTTTAAATTATTTCATATTTTAGGTTAAAATCATAGTAGTCCAACGTTTATTTTGGTTCAGGGTGCCTTTTGACTTTTGGCATGCCTCGGCTTGTATGTGTGGGTTACTGTTGACAACTTAATTGTATTCTTAGTTATTAAAAAAAATCATCCATAACAATTATCTCTAAATGAGCAAGGTAATTAACAAGACATTTAGGTGACTTAATCACCACGCAAATTTTAGAAAATCACCTCTTAATACATATTGTCATAATTTAGAAAATACATGTAAATAGTCAAACCTAAAATCACCCAGTTTACCCTTAACTTATTTAAAAGTTACCCAAAAAGGATAATCAGTTGCACACATTCTAGAGTTGCTATATAGGGAACATTTAACTTATTTGAGTAGATAACTATCATATTTATTTGATTAAAACTAAAGGGATGAATCATGAATTTTATTTTTATATTAGAGTTGTTTTAGTTGTCAATTAATTCTGATAAAGGTAACTTTTAGTTTCACTTTAAAGATGTCATCCCTTAAAAGATGGTGAAGATCTTAAAAGTCATCTCTATGTATCCATTTTATATCACATCTTGAATATGGGTCACTTACATATGTACACTTAGTCACACCAATATACATACATACAAAGCTACATAGATATATATATATATATATATATATATATATATATTATATATATTATATGTATGTATGTGTGTGTATATATATTATATATGTATGTATATATATATATATATATATAGATATATATATATATATATATATATATATATATATATATATATAATATATATATGTATATATATGTATATATATATATATATATATATATATATATATGTGTGTGTGTGTGTATATATATATACACACACACACACACACACACATATACATATACATATACATATATACATATGTGTGTGTGTGTGTATATATGAAATCAGACAAAAGATAACTGATTTTATCCTAAACTTCAAAAATTTTAAGTTCACATGTAGTTTCATTGATATTTAAGAACTATCATATCGTGTGTAAATCAAATATACTAACTGAAATAATAGTGGATCCTTCTTTTGGTGAGCAAAAATAGATGCAGTCGTTTAATAATCTTTGTATGTTAGATACAAACTGAGAGGTGGTCATTTTAGTCTGAGTTTTACATGTAACAAAGTTGAAATTTGTCTTTCAACGAAATAATTTAAACATTATATTTATGGCAATATATAAATTTATTGATTTTCATAATTGGGTGGTGTCTAGCTTGGATTAATTCGTATTTTAGGCTAAAATCAAAGTAGTCCTTTTTTTTTTTTTACTTTTGTTTAGTGTGACTTCACTTTTGGGGTTCGTTATTCGGGTTACATATTTTATGTTGGATTTGTTAAATATGTCACTTACTTATGCAATCTTGTGTATAGTAATCTGGTGAACCAAAAAGGGGAACAAATTCCTTTCTAGTCCATTGAAATTTGGGGTAATTATTTACTGACCGCACATATTTGGAAAAATAGTTTTGAGACTCCTTTGTTTAGTGTAAATGCTTTTTGGGATACAACTCTTTGGTTTACATTATTTCTCGGTGACAAATATTTATTTTTATGGCCCAAAACTTTATGAAATTTCTGTTTTTGACTTAGATGTGGTTCAAAGTACAAATACTCAAATTTTTGGGCTTTGTTTTTTTGCAAAACTAAGCTTATATTAATGTTTAAACTTGTTATAATGACTTTACTGGTATTAGTTACCGCAACCTACTAATTATATTATAAATATTATATTTTTTGTGATTAGAAGCCTGCCATGCTTAGCAAAATAATTAAAGCTCAATTAGCGAGTTTCGACCATTACCTTAGATCAGACAACAACATAGATCCATTTCGTTTCCTACTTTGGACCATAATTACTAATCAAATTTTTATATTCTTAAGGATAGTGAGAATTTAATTAGTGAATCATAATATCTAAGAAATAAGGTTCGATTGAATAATGCCGCCTACTAGGAAACTTCTTTTATTGAAAACTCAAAAGTGGAAAAATTATAACAGAAAAATTTTAAGAGCGACCTAAACAAGTAAGATTATCAAAGATACTTGCTTATTAAGAAATGAAAATACCTAAATCACTTCTCTTTTGCTCAAGTATGCCCAAATAATTGTGTCCTTTCTTAACACTTAGCCTCTCATTTTATAGAGGAGATGGATTACATAGTGTGCTGTAATAGCTACAGTACACACTGATATTTTCAGATGACTATAACTGCCCTTACATTGCTACAGTAGATTACATTATTTTACTAACTTTGACACTAGATAAAATATAACAATGGTGCAATAACTTTTTAGAGCACTTAATGTTGACAATACTAGGCATCCATATTAAGAATCTGCATGCCATCATCTCTAATAATGTCTTCCTGTCCATCATTATCTAGATAATTATTAAAATCTTCATCAAGTTGAAGATGCTCTGGATCTCATGTTCAAATAATTCATGAAGATATTTATTTCCTTTTCTGATAAGAATTTTTCAGCTCCAACATCAAAGAGATAATCAAGGACATCTCCTTAAGTGGCTCCTTCTACCTTCGTATATTTGCTGAGATGATTATAATAGACGAAAGTAATGCTCCCGTAATGCATTTATGTTTTTCCTTGTTCAATTAGTACCCACATTTGATGACAAATATTGTAAAAACTGATGGTTCTTGATAAAGTAGGATCACTAACTACTTCTTGTTGTCGTGAAAACCATTCTTGTCATTGGACATTGGGATCGTCAAAATCAACTAATTGAACAAAATCATAGGTTGGTTTGGCTTTTTTATTTTCATACTCAATTACTGCGCAATGTACCTCGACATACGGGCTTCTACTCTATGAAATTTTTGTTGGACCATTAGGAGATGTGAGAATCCAATGGATCCTCTTAAACATGCAATGTTAAAACTTAGTTAGTCTTGAGAAGCATGGGTACTTTAGATCTGGGATTTCCATGAGGTAACTACCATTTCATATTCTCAGGTTTTTATGATGGGATCGTCTAGAGGGATTGAATTTGCAGGGAATGTAAAACCCCTAACTCTAGATCTATTGGGAAAGAAAATCCTAATAGTCTATGACTCCTAAATATAATAAGAATAATTGTGAGAGTAGTCAATGCAGACTACATACTAGTTGACCTATTTTTCTTGAACATGAGAACTTTTTCTTTCTTAAATACCATGAGGACACCTTAGGTAATTCATTTGTAACTCCAAAAGACTAAATCTTTGTGCTATTAGATATGCAGAAGAAAGTAGACCAAAGCATGATCTACTTTTTGTATTGAATTCCAAAATTTCAATAAGGATTCTACTAGAAGGAGAAATCTATTCTAGTAGTAATAGCATTTCATTCTGGATTTCCTTCGTTTCTGAAAAGAGTTCTCCTATAAAGATCATCATTGACGAGTTCTCGAGTTAAACTATCTAACAAAGAGTTTTTCGATCCCTATATATGTTCAATAAAGAAAGAAAAATTGTTAAGCCATAACTGTCAGTGCAAGAGTCTCCCTTGTGTTTGCATATTTGACAAATTCTTTTTCATAAAACCAAGTATTCCTTTGCAATTAATTCGAATAAGAAAAGGTTTTGCAGCTAAAAAGATTAAGAACTTTTCAATTCCCCTTATGATAGTAAGGATTTCTTTTTCCATCGTGGAATAGTTGTATTCTACTTTATTAAAACTTCTATTGCAATATTTACAAAGTTTTCCTTCTTCTTTGATTTTGAATACTCCACTCCAGTGTTCATTGTTGACATTTGTCTCAAGAATTAAATCATTTCTTATATTACACAAATTAAGCACAGGAAGATTTTTACACATTTTTAAAAGTTCTAAACAATTTTTAAATCATTAGGGGATCCACGTCCAACTTACTTCTTTCTTGAGTTTTTGTTGCAATGGTTTTCTCAATTTAGCTAGATCTTTAATGAAATTTAGAGCGTAGGTAAGACATGCAAGAAACCTATCTAATTGCTTCCTATCTTCAATCTTTTTAGGAAAGTTTTCTATTTGTCTATGATATGTTTTTATAGGATTGTTTGTCTAACTTTTATCTCTAGACCGAAAAACTTAATTTCTTGTTTAGAATAAATGCACTTGTTCTTATCAAGAATAATACTATGATCAATTCATCTTTTGGTGATAGGTAAGACATCATCTTTGTTGATGTATGTCACAAGGGAGGAAGGATCCCAAACTAACACAAATCAAAGGAGACCAAAAGCACAAGGGAATGTGACAGCTCAAGGTGGCACGGTCGTGCCTAGGAGCACGGGTAGGCCGTGCCAATATTCTGGTTGCCGTGATTAAAAAATTCTCCCTTTAGCCCGGTTGTGAGTTCTTTGTGATGGATGTGTTTGCTAGGCCTTTTGGGAGATTTAGGTTGTGGATTTGGATGGAATGGAGCGTATGAGGGATGTAAGAGTAAGGGGATTTGAAGGAGTTTTAAAGTAAGAGATTATTAACTTATAAACTCAAGTTAACAACTGTACCTTAAGCCACCCTTAATCCGGTTGTTGCAAGCAAAAGTAGGATAGACTAAACTCAATGAAAGGATACAGAAACATCACCAATCTTGAGTTTAGGGCCCTTAATTTTGATTAAGATACAGATATCACCACTTAATCAAGGTTAAGACTTGGCTTGAACACCACCTGAATTGGCCTAATTAAGGATAAGCAAGTAAGATTTGAGAGAGAAAGCTACAAGCCTTCAAACTGATTTTTCATATGTCAAAGCTGAGTGTCTTCTCCTAAAGGCCGTGCCTTCCCTTTTGTATACATGCCTAATCAAGCACACAACCAAGCTAGCACCTCACTAACCTTTCCTTCCTAAGGGGGAAAGGTGTTACTTAGCTAATCACACCCGGTTTAGAGTAAACCGGTTACAACCTTGATTTAGCTAGCTTAATTACATTCTTTAACAATAAGGAAAGCAAGACAAATGATGTTTATAATGTACTTAGCTTAAACAAAAGCTTAAACAACTAAGAACTCAGCTCTCTTGCAAGTGGACAGCCGTAAAGTGAAGGATACTTTTCGGCTAGCCAATAAGAAGCAAGGAACATCTTCTTTTACAGCTCTTCTCTCATTGGTCGACCTTCTCAAGGTTGCAGCCCATCATTGATGCCTTGGGATGTGTGCCAAGCCTTAAGGAGGGTGCCAAATCTGCTGAGTTGAAGGAAACCCACCGGTGAAGTCAAAAACAAACTGGGACAGCAAACCGGGTTCAAGGATAGTTTTTCAGCCGGTCTTGTGACTAAGTTTAACCATGACAAAGTGAGTTTGACTCTAGTTTTAGACCATGGGGGAAAAGTTTAGGATGTGTATAAACCCCCCCAACTAAGAAAGTAAGGTTAAACAAAGTTTAAGTGGGGTAATCAAGCTTAAAGACAAAACCGTGCAGATTAGGTGCTAATCTAGCCGGTTTAGCAAAACACCTTGTTCTCCCTTTCTTCAATTTGTATAATGGTGAACTAATGCTGGGACATGAAAGGGGACATCTTAAGGTTTACCAAAATGCAAAAATTAAGGACTTAAGCCTCCTTGGAGCTTAGGAAATCAAGTGCACAAAACCGGGTAAATTCTGGTCCTTGTACCCGTGTGCACCTCCGTGGCTTGCTTGGATAATTTGGACCATTGCTTGTATTTTGGAGCTTGTGTTGGACCTTGATTGACTTGTTGGATCTTCTTCATTGCTAATGGTGGTGGGGACTACATCATCCTCCCCTTGTTGAGAAGATTTGATCCTCAAATCGGCAAGGTAATCATCTTCATAGTAAGCTTGTAAATCAGCTACATTGAATGTGGATAACACTCCATAATCACTTGGCAAATCAACCTTGTAAGCATTATCATTAATACATTCAAGTACTCAAAAGGACCATCTGCTCGTGGCATAAGCTTGTTCTTCCGCTTGGATGCGAATCTCTCCTTCCTAAGATGGATCCGTACGAGGTCTCCAGGCTGAAATGCAATCTTTCTCCTATGCTTGTTGGCTTGAGCTTAATAGGCTTCATTAGACTTTTCAATCTTGCTTCTTACCAACTCATGAACCTTCTTGATTTGTTCTACCCTTGCTGCTGCATTTGGATGTGGCTTCTGATCAAAGGATCGTGGAATGAGATCAAGTGGACCTAGGGGATCAATCCTATAGACCACCTTGAAAGGAGAGAGACTAGTAGCCCTGCCTGGTGTCCTGTTATAAGCAAACTCTGCATGGGGTAAAAGCAAATCCCAAGCTTTGGCATGAGGTTCAATCAAAGCTCTTAGGAGAGTTCCTAAGGTTCGATTAGTAACCTCAGTTTATCCATCAGTTTGTGGATGACAAGTGGTACTATATTTCAGCTTAGTACCCATCTTTTTCCACAATGTAATCTAAAAATGACTCAAAAACGTGGTATCCCTGTCAGAAACAATTGACCTGGGAATACCATGCAACGTTACTACTTCTCTAAAGTACAATTCAGCAATGTGAGTAGCATCATTTATTTTGTTACATGGAATGAAATGAGACATCTTAGAAAACCTATCAACAACAACAAAGATAGAGTCTTTGTTCCTTTGTGTTTTAGGTAATCCAAGAATAAAGTCCATACTTACATCAACCCATGGTGAAGTGGGGATTGGCAATGGAGTATACAAACCGTGAGGTAGTGAATGACTCTTTGCCACTTGACAAGTCCCACATCTTTTAAGTATATCTTGGACGTCTATTTCCATAGCTGGCCAATAATAATGCTCTCTCATCATGATAGCAGTCTTGTTTTCTCCATAGTGCCTAGCTAATGATCCTCTATAAACTTCTCTAAGTAATAGATCTCTTGTGCTACACCTTGGAATACATAATCGAGCTCCCTTGAATAAAAAGCCTTCCTGAACATGAAAATCTCCTTTGGGGTGTTTAGAACATTCAGCATATAATGCCCCAAAGTCTTCATCATGGTCATATAGAATCTTTAGATGCTCAAAACCAAGTATACATGCATCTAATTGGAATAATAAGAGATACCTCTATGATAGAGCATCTGCACCTTGATTGAGTTTACCTGACTTGTGCTTGATGGTGAAATGATATGATTGCATAAACTCAACCCACTTGGCATGCCTAGAGTTTAATTTATGCTGTCCTTGTATATAGTTCAATGCTTCATGGTCAGAATGCAAGATAAACTCACTAGCAATGAGATAATGATTCCAATGCTCTAAACATCTCACAATAGCATAAAACTCTTTATCATAGGTGGAATACTTTCTTCTAGATTCACATAACTTCTCACTAAAGAAGGCTAGGGGTTTACCTTCTTGTGTAAGAACTCCACCAATACCTACACCAGAGGCATCACATTCAACTTCAAAAATCTTACCAAAGCATGGTAAAGCTAGAACCGGTGCTTGAGTAAGCTTTGACTTGATATCTTCAAAGGCAGATTGAGATTTGGGAGTCCATACAAAGGATGTACCTTTGATCACTTCAGTCAGAGGAGCCATAATAGTGCTGAAACCACGAATAAATCTCCTATAGAATGAAGCTAAACCATGAAAAGCTCTAACATCATGTATGCTCTTAGGTATAGGCCAAGATCGAATGGCTTCTACCTTACTTTCATATACCTTTATACCATCTTCAGTCACAATATAACCAAGAAATGTAACTTCAGGAGTGAAGAAAGCACACTTCTTAAGGTTACCAAATAATTTCTCTCGTTTTAAGACAAGCATAACTTGAGTTAGGTGATCTTGATGCTCATGCTTATTCTTAGAATAAATCAGAATGTCATCAAAGTATACTACCACAAACTTACCAATATAAGGTCTAAACACTTGGTTCATTAACCTCATGAAAGTACTAGGTGTATTAGAAAGACCAAAAGGCATTACCAACACTCATAGAGTCCACCTTTTGTCTTAAAAGCTGTCTTCCATTCATCACCTTCTCTAATTCTGATTTGGTAGTAACCACTTCGAAGATCAATTTTTGAAAACACTTTGGAGCCATATAACTCGTCTAGCATATCTTTAAGTCTTGGTATAGGATACCTGTACTTGATTGTAATCTTGTTAATGGCCCTGCTATTAACACACATTCTCATTCCTTCATCTTTCTTTGGCACTAGAAGAGCTGGAACGGCACATAGACCCAAAGACTCTCAAATCAAGCCCTTTTCCTGCAATTCTGCAACTTATCTTTGAATCTCATTAGTATCTTTTGGGTTCATCCTATATGCAAGTTTGTTAGGTAGGATGGAACTAGGAATAAGATCAATGTGGTGTTGAATGTCTCTTTTTGGAGGTAAACCCGTGGGAATCTCATCAGGGAATACATGACAGAAATTTTCAAGGAATATCTTTGCAATGGGGTGAGTGGGTATCATATTTTCTGGCTTATTTTGGATATTCAATATCCACTCTTTAAAGGCCTTAAACTCATGTTGAGAAGCCTTTAGGATAGGTTCACTCACAGATAATAAGCAATCAATATGCTTAGGCTTTTTTTGTGGTTGAATTTCATGGAGCTTGGAGGGGGATAAGGGGGCTAAAGTAATCTTCTTGCCATCTTTAGAAAATGAATACGTATTAAGGTAACCATTATGCATAACCTTTCGGTCATACAACCATGGTCGTCCTAATAGCACATGACATGCATCCATAGGAATAACATCACACCATAGCTCATCTTGATAATTCTTTCCAATGGAAAAGGAAATCAAACAACAAGAGTTCACCTGAATGCCCTTGCTTTGATCTAGCCACTGGATGTTGTATAGATATGGGTGAGTCATTGTTTGTAGCCCTAGTTTCTCAATCATGCTTAGAGAAACTACATTAGCACAACTTCCTCCATCAATGATCAAAGAACATATCTTTCCTTGAGTGGTACATCGAGTGTGAAAGATATTCTCTCTTTGTTCATCTTTAGCTCCTTTCTGATTGCTTAGAACTCTTCTTAAGACTAAGAGTTCACCTTCGTCTACTTCCTCAATAACCTCATCCTGAGTTTCTTCAATTTCTAACTCACCTTCAACCTCGTTCTCTTCTTCTTCAAAGTCCTCCTTCACGGCGGTCCATTCAGCCAAAGTAATGACTTTTCTGTTTGGACACTCCGAGGCAATATGACCGAGCCCTTGACACTTGGAACATCTTCTGTTGCTCATGGGATTAGGGTTAGGCCGAAATGGGGTTGCTGGAGCCTTTTAAGGAGCCGGGGTTCTTTGTGGATTAAAGGGAAAGGGAGTTTGTGGCTTAGTAGGTGGGTTAGAACTCCCCTTGTTAAAAGGTTGGTTCCGAATAAAAGGTTTTGTGTTTGAAGGTTTTTGGGGCTGTTTAGCCTTCTTTTGCTGTTCCACCTTGTGAGCTAATACACAAACATCATCAAAAGAAGCATAGGCCTGCAATTCCACCACATTAGAATACCTAGGATCAAGACCACCCAAGTATCTAACTATGATTTGTTCTTCAGGTTCTTGTATATCACATTTAATCATCAATTTTTCAAACTCACAAGTATACTATTCAACATTCATATTACCTTGAGTGAGATTATGAAATTGAGAATAACAATCTTGGACATAAGTAGGTGGGAGAAACCGTGCCTTAAGCTTAGCCTTCATCTTTCCCACAAGTATGGATTCTTGCTTTTCTTTCTCTAAGCCTCTTAGCATTCACATTTGTCCACCATAAGGATGCATACTTTCTAAGTCTTAAGGCCACCAACTTGACCTTCTTATCATCAGGAATATCCTTATATTCAAAGATTCTTTCAACTGCATTTAACCAATCAATAAACTCTTCAGGATCAAGTTTACCTTCAAATTTAGGAACTTCAACTCTGAAGTCGTTGGTATTGGCTTGATTCCATGACTCTTCTCTAGCCATCCTAGGCATTTCTTCTTCACTTGATGAGTCAACATCATGACTATGGACTTGCTTATGTGCCCTAGGTTCAGATTGAAGAGTTTCTTCATTCATTCTTTGCTTTTGCTTCATGAACAAACCCAACTGCTTCCTTAAGTACTCATTCTGTGCTTGAGCCTCTTGGTTTCTTTGTGAATCCTCTTGGATTTTACTTGCCAAGAACTCATTTTGCATCATCAATGACCCAAATCTTTCTTCCAAAGACATGCTTGTTGAAGACATGTTGGAATTAAAGGGGAAATCAGTTTTGTGGAGAAGAAGGGAAGTGAATGATTTGTGGAAGTGGGAGGGTATGCTAGGCCAAGGTGAAACCTTTGCTCTAATACCAAATATGGTGTATGTCTCAAGGGAGGAAGGATCCCAAAATAACACACATCAAAGGAGACCAAAAACACAAGGGAATATGACGGCTCAAGGTTGTACGGTCGTGCCTAGGAGCACAGGTAGGCCGTGCCAATTTCTGGTTGTCGTGACTGAAAAATGCTCCCTTTAGCCCGGTTGTGAGTTCTTTGTAATGGATGTGTTTGCTAGGCCTTTTGGGAGATTTAGGCTGTGGATTTGGATGGAATGGAGCGTATGAGGGATGTAAGAGTAAGGGGATTGGAAGGAGTTTCAAAGTGAGAGATTATTAACTTATAAACTCAAGTTAATAACTGTACCTTAATCCACCCTTAATCCGGTTGTTGCAAGCAAAAGTAGGATAGACTAAACTCAATGAAAGGATACAGAAACACCACCAATCTTGAGTCTAGGGCCCTTAATCTTGATTAAGATACAGATATCACCACTTAATCAAGGTTAAGACTTGACTTGAACACCACCTTAGTTGGCCTAATTAAGGATAAGCAAGCAAGATTTGAGAGAGAAAGCTACAAGCCTTCAAACTGATTTTTCATATGTCAAAGCTGAGTGTCTTCTCCTAAAGGCCGTGCCTTCCCTTTTGTATACATGCCTAATCAAGCACACAACCAAGCTAGCACCTCACTAACCTTTCCTTCCTAAGGAGGAAAAGTGTTACTTAGCTAATCACACCCGGTTTAGAGTAAACCGGTTACAACCTTGATTTAGCTAGCTTAATTACATTCTTTAACAATAAGGAAAGCAAGACAAATGATGTTTATAATGTACTTAGCTTAAACAAAAGCTTAAACAACCAAGAACTCAGCTCTCTTGCAAGTGGACAGCCGTAAAGTGAAGGTTGCTTTTCGGCTAGCCAATGAGAAACAAGGAACATCTTCTTTTGCAGCTCTTCTCTCATTGGTCGACCTTCTCAAGGTTGCAGCCCATCATTGATGCCTTGGGATATGTGCCAAGCCTTGAGGAGTGTGCCAAATCTGCTGAGTTGAAGGAAACCCACCGGTGAAGGCAAAAACAATCCGGGACAGTAAACCGGGTTCAAGGATAGTTTTTCAGCCGGTTTTGTGACTAAGTTTAACCATGACAAAAGTGAGTTTGACTCTGGTTTTAGACCATGGGGGGAAAGTTTAGGATGTGTATAAACCCCCGCAACTAAGAAAGTAAGGTTAAACAATGTCTAAGTGGGGTAATTAAGCTTAAAGATAAAACCGCGCAGATTAGGTGCTAATCTGGCCGGTTTAGCAAAACACCTTGTTCTCCCTTTCTTCAATTTGTAATGGTGAACTAATGCTAGGACATGAAAGGGGACATCGTAAGGTTTACTAAAATGCAAAAATTAAGGACTTGAGCCTCCTTGGAGCTTAGGAAATCAAGTGCACAAAACCGGGTAAATTCTGGTCCTTGTACCCGTGTGCACCTCCTTAGCTTGCTTGGACAATTTGGACCATTGCTTGTATTTTGGAGCTTGTGTTGGACCTTGATTGACTTGTTGGATCTTCTTCATTGCTAATGGTGGTGGGGACTACATCATTTGTTCTATTCTATGATCTTGGAAAAGACAAGGAAATCATCGATGTAAATTTGATAGTAGTGATTAAGATCTTTGAATATGTTATCCATTCTTCATTGAAATATTTGGGGTACATTTTTGAGATCGAATGACATTACTATCCACTTATAATGTCATTAAGAGGCATTAAAAGCAGTTAAAGGAATGCTTTCTTCATCCATTTTTATCTGCCAATATCCACTTTTGCAATCCATTTTTGAAAACCAAGAGGCTCCTTCAATTTTGTTGAAGAGAACAATTTTGTTAGTAATATAACAACTATCAAAGACTGTATTATTGTTAAGCTTTTGTAATTAATAACCATTCTAGCTTTTCCTCTTTTCTACTCAGCAAAATTTCTTTCTATAAAAGCAGGACTAGTGTGAGGACTCTTAATATTCCTGATTAACACTTTATACAAACGTTCTTTGATTTTCTTGTCAAATTCCTCGATATTCTGGTGTGTACACACCATTTGTTTGACTTGGATAATAATGTTAGGATTTAACAAAGTGATTTTTGCAAATGTCTTATCTTTATCCCAAAATTTAAAAGGATTATCAGAGTAGTGCTCTTTGATAATTGTTCTTGTTGTTCAACGATATGCTTTTTCATGGATAACTCAAGTAGTGAGATTGTTAGTGCTATCTCACGCTATGTAGAAATTGCCTTCTCACCACACTGGATATGTGTAAACTGAACCTTCTAGTTTGTGTAGGCTTTAATTAATTTATCAATAGGAACTGAGTGACCATTTATTGTGAATATTATTTGGTTTAGGGTCATATGCATGGAGAATATAACCTCTGAAAATTATTTTCAATAATCATATCATGAGAGGGGTTAATTAGTAGCCCATAGAATTGGTATAAGGCATTAGACTCCTCCTATTTCTATTAGATAACCCTTCTATCACTTTGTTTTGGCTCATAATGGTATTATCAGCTATCCTTACTTGCAAAGGATTCTTGGCTTTGTTTTCCATATAAATTCTAGAAATAATGATCTTTCTACAAAACAAACAGAACAACCATTATCAATATAGGCACATAATTCATATTTATTATATCACTCTAAACATAAATTTATTGGGATATAGATACTATTAGGGTTTTCCATAGTCATATTTTAGATTAATTCATCCTTATAGATAGCTTACTAATAATTCTCGTTTTGTACCCAATGACTTTTCTATCTAGACTCATACTTTGATCAACACTGTGTCTTGCAGGATTAAAACTATTCTACTCATTTTGCTAGTCACACTAATTGTATCATCTTCTTTAAGCTCTTCTTTAGCTATCAAAGATCCTTATCCCCATTCTGATTTTGCACTCATACTTCTTAATAATTAGGGTTTAATGATAATTTTACCATTCTCATCAATTTTTATTACAGTTTTCTTGTTGATTTTTGTGAGATTGAAAAGCTAGATATCCAAGACCTATTAATTTTTATTTCCTAAGCATTAGATTTTATCCTTTGAATTTCTTTCATTGGCATAGAACTTTCAAAATTCTGCCTCTATTATTATTGTCTTAGTCTTTGGATCTATAGTGTTATCTAGTTTGTAGATTATTTTTCAATATATTCTTAGTGGGCATCCTCCTCTTTTTATGTCCATTCCAACTGTTTTTATTTTAAGAGATAGGAAGTTTTTGTCAAATTCATTTTTCAGACTTACATAATATCCAGGCGGTAATTGAATCCTACTTATCCATTACATAAATTGGTCTTAGTCCACGCGATAATTTGATTATTAAATTTGGTATGTCTAGTGTCATAGAGTAACACATAAAGATGAATATCTATTGCCACAATATTGTAATGGAGTAATTTATACTTGGACACTTTCAACATTGATATACCTATACTTTCTATGTTTGTTATGCTTAAGGATATTTTCTCAATTAATGAGATTAACTTCTCCACATAATACTCATAGTCTTTTATTTTTAGATCTTCCATCACATACATACTTAGTTTTTAATTGAAAGATGAATTTTTTTATAAATTATGTCTTTCTGAATTATGGGAAGGATCTAATCTCCTTTGGCTTCTTCGTTCTCATTTCTACAACAATTTCTTCTCCTTGAAGATCACCAAGATTAATTGAACAACTTTCCATCATATAACTAGTTTCTTTCACTTTCTTCATATCTATCCTCAGTAGAATCTCAACAATTCCCTTGTTGTTTTTCAGGGTAAAATCTAGTGTTTCTTCCTCACTAATCTCAAAATAATCAAGACTACCCAAAGTTTCTATATACTTGTTGTTCTTTCTATTTTTATATTCATCTGCATAATTACCTTCTTTTCCGCATGCCTAACACTTATAATTGTTTTTCCGAGCATGACAACATGTGGCTTTTCTAATAAATTTTTTTTAGGGCTAGGTTTGTAATACTATTTTTATTTTATATTTATCTCCCCTTTGCTTGTTAGAACTCCTTTTCTCATAAAATTTTCTTTTTCTTCTCCTCTTAGGTTCTTTTCCCTATTGGTGAAGATCATCCCAATAGGCTAGAAATTGTTTCTTCATTTTCTTTTATTTTTGGAGATTAAGACACTGGTCATTGATGCATTTCTTAGATAAGAGATTCTTGTACCAAAGGTATGAATGACATGCTTTTTTAAGCCATGTAACGTATTTTTCATTGATTATAGAATTAATTGGATATGGTAGTTTATCATAAAATGTACTAATATTAGTTTCATTATGCCCAATTTTGTAATAATATTGATTAAATTTAGCAACATAATTCTCCAGATATCTCATATCTCATAATTCTATGTTGTTAATCTTTCTTTGCAATTCTCTAGTTTTTTCTTTAGAATCAAGTTTAGCTCCGATAAATTCAGTGTCGATTTCCTTACATAAATTTTTGAACATTGCAGCTGGTGCTTCTATCATTCTTAATACATTTTTACCTTTCTCATCTAATAAGTCATACCAGTCAGCTGTAGTACCAGAAAAACTATGTTCGATATAGTTTAGAAAATTTCTAGCAATCCATGTAGAATTCAAGTTTGGAACACTATTCATACCTCTTTTCCAATACTCAAATATTTCTTCTCTATTACGAGCTCCATCGATGTTCAAGATGCATCATGTTTGGCTACTTGGAATAAGACTAATTTCTTCAAAGGATGTGGTTTTTTTGGGATAAATCCAACGAAAAAGTTAGTTATATGCCATGTTGGAATGTACAAAGGTCTCATAAAATAGGTATTTCTTCTAGCAAGTTCACCAAATTCATTAGGTTTGGCAATAAGATTGTTAACTAGACTGGACTCAATTTCATCCATGTTAAGTTCTTGTCTAATCTGATTAATTTCATCGTCCAATACCATTTTATCATATTTTTTTTATCTAGTCTCTTTCTAATTTCTTCTAAAGGAACAACCTTAAGATCCTCTAGTTTAATTGGTTCATCTGCTAATATGCTTCTTTTCTAGCTGGACATTATTGTTTCTTCATTGTCATTGGATAATATATCTTGTTTTCAACTATTGCGCCCATAATTTGTTTAATTCTTCTAAATTTTGTTCTTTATTAAGCATATTCTGTAATTTCTCAAGATTATACTACTGATACTCCATCCTCCTTTTCTTTCTCTACCTTTTCAGATGACTTTTTAGTTGATTTATCGATTGATTTTTCTCTTTCTTTTCAGATTTTTGTATCATGCAAAGGAAATTGATTTTTATTTTTTGGGTTTTGAAAAGGGTATTTATACTGAAATGGAGTATTAATACATAAACAAGATTTTTTTTACTATGTCTAATTTCATTAATTAAATAAAGATGGATTATAGACAATTGTTTCTTAATCTCCTGAACTTCAATCTTCATTTTTGTCTATTTGGCTTTTAGCTATAAAACTATATCAGTGATATAGTTTAATTGCAGTGCTACTGAAATGGTTTCTCATGGCAGATGCACAACATGTGAATAATTAGGAGAGGTGAAGTAGATGGTAATTCAAACATTAACTTAATTAAATATTTATTAACTTAATTATCTTAATTATTTTTGGTCATGTGGTCCTAATACCAAATCAAAGAGGGCTACGAGTATTACTTATGAGAAGAATCACAAGCGCAAGATTGAAAGTTTCCAAAGTAAGTTTTTACGAATTGGGATTAAAATGCAAATTCAAAAAGCTTAGGGTCCTAAACATAATTTAGAAAGTTAGTTTGGTCAAGTTTGATGCTAGATTACTCACCTTAGAATCATATGGAGTGAAAAATCATTTCTAAAGTTGTGGGTTCTGAAAATTATTTATCCTAACCTTGAGGTCCGAAATAAAATTTATCCTATAAGGGAAGGGGAAGAAACAATTTGTTTGGAGTGCATAGGTGTTTAAATGATAAAAGTTAACAAAATTAAATATAAACATAAAATAAATATGAAGTGCATATTGTAGAATTATTCAATTCAAATAATATTGTAAATACCACATATAGTTACAAAATACTCTCCTAAAATAATTGATATAAAACAAAATGATACTATATTTTGTTGTATGACATATGGATAAAAATAAGAATCTCAATAAGAATAATCCATCTCATTTTCATCATTATATGTTTGTTATTCTACTTTTGCTTCCTATAATTAGGGGTGTTCATCAGTCCAAATCAGAACCGGATTGGGTTGGATGAAAACTGAATAAGAGAGAAGTTATGGACCATACACCAGATCAAATAAGTCCTAGATCGGAATCGGGACTGGATCGAAAAAACGAACCAAACCGGGCTGAATTGTCATTCTAGCTAAATTGAGAACTTGGGTGACATTGAAGGCAGATGTTTTTACGATATGAGTATCTTACATTTGTTTCAATATGAACTATTTCAACATATTTCCACCATGAAAAAAAAAAAATCAAAATTCTTGAACATACGAGAAATTACAAGTTGCAAAAGAAAATCGAAATTGAACAAGTAAAAAGTCATTTTGTAAATTTTTTTATTCGGTCCTCGGTCCGAGCCAGTGGACTGGACTGGATCGAGCTGAAGACCAAATAAAGAAAATTTATGGGTTGTGGATCGGACCGAATAATACAGTCGGATCTGGGTTTGGACTGAATAATGAACAATCCTACCTATAATTATCTTTGTCACTTATTAGGCTATGTTGTGTTTAATGATTTGGGAAAAAGATTAGGTAGTTAAGGAAGTGCTAATTATCGCTGAACAACACACATATACAGGGACAGTCTATATTTTTGGAAAAAAGAAAAAATCTTTTCTATTGTTAAAACTTTCTCTATCCCTCATTGCTTCCCAGCCCCCATTCAAAATAAAAAAATCAGGAATCCCATTCAATATAAAAACATAAGAAGGATTTATAGAATCCTCATCTGATGACTTCACCGTCCTTATCCCGGACAGCTAATATTTTAATCTCTTTTCTCTCATTTCTGGGAAAGAAACCCCAACTCCCAACACCTGTCTTTGGCATTCCTCTAGTGTCAAATTCACATTTTGGGCAACCCCTTCTCTCAATACTCCTACTCTCTATCCTTTGCCAGCACATGATTCTTATGGCATGTCCCCAATAGTGGTCAATCGCTAGATGTTGACTCTTTATGTTCCGAAAAATCAGTGTAAGGTTACTTAGTTGTCAGATGTACCTATTTTATCTATGTAACAGTATCAATCTTGTTTTTTTTTTAATTTTTATTTGAGGACACAGTCAGATATGGCAATCTTCCCATGCTTTTGACACTACTCCACCACGGGCCACAATTATGAAGTGCTCAGAGGTCTTTCATACTCTAGGTCAGTTGATTTGTGCTCAATCTATCTCTAACCAGAGTGAGCAAGTAACCACACTAATAAATTTGTTGACTAAGTGCATGTATATTAGTAGGTCAAGTTTGGTGATGAGGTGAAATATGAATTGGATATTTAGGTGAACATGACTTTTTTCTTAATTTGTAGTCTCTTTGGCTCTTTCTCATATATGATCCCCATTCGCAGGGTTAATTTGGAAACAAGGTGATTAGAATTTATGGGTTTCCATCATTCTCCTGAAATATCTTTATCTAAATTCCATTGGGTTGCTAACATTGAATAAATTCCATTGGGTTGCTGACATTGAATAAAGTGGGGTTAACACTTGAATGTTAATTGTGTTATTTTTCTAGTTGGGTTTGTTTAATTTCTCTATCAGGCTTATTATTG
The DNA here is from genome assembly GCA_029747015.1 of Carnegiea gigantea. NCBI lineage: Eukaryota > Viridiplantae > Streptophyta > Magnoliopsida > Caryophyllales > Cactaceae > Carnegiea > Carnegiea gigantea. The sequence continues at coordinate 75,823 of JAKOGI010001776.1, forward strand.
AGGGAAGAGAATAATGAATTGCAACCCTAAAGATAATTATGAAATGCATCAACAATTAGTTTATAAAAGTGAATGCAGTCGGCCCCTAGATTCTAAAAAGACCTGGCTGATGAGGTAATTGATGATTTTGATTGAGTAATATTTATTTTGTAAGTGTAGCTATTACTGATGTTGGTGTTGTATCTTTCTTCACTGTTTTTGAACGTGTAGTAGAGGTAGAGGAAGAGGATTTGTAGACATGGAAAGGGATCATCAATGACCAATAGATGGAGGTTATCATTGTGTGGTGGTGGGACTTCAAATAGATGTGATGTTCTTGGAAGACTATTATAAGTACTACTTAACCTTGTTCCTTCAATTCTTTCTTTGTATGTCAAGAGGAAATTCTAATTTTCTTCTGAGATTTTTCATCCCTCTATAATGACACTTAAATTCATTAGTCACATTGTTAGCTTCCTTAAGCTTACAATACATTTAATTAATATGTTTTGATGAAAGGCAAAAAGAGATTAATCAATTGATACATTCTTCAGGTTATATTGAAATTATCTTATTATTTATATTGTTTAAATATGTTATGATTTTAAGTGGATATTGGCATACTAGTACATATTGCTTAATTGATTTGAACAAGTTGCCACAATATATTGAGATGATTCAGTACTCAAATTTTTGGAGCTATATTTATCAATGTCAGAAGATTTGCTCTTAATATGATAATATCTTGTGCTAGAATATCTTGAAAGATTATGCTGCAAATTATACATGCTTCTAGATTATTCTCAGCTAAGATCCTCTGCTAAAACTAAGGAAACTAGCCCTTGAAGATCAGAAGCAAATCGTTGAGCAGAGCAGTGATATTCAACGGCTTGAAATGCCAGGTTTAAGGCCTTGAAATCGATATAGAAAATTATTTTTCCAAAATTGTTACAACAGTCGCTTGCCATATTTTATCCAACCAATTCAACATCCTTTGGCTATAAAAAGGAGAAGAATTAGCGATTGGGAAAGACAGAGAAGATCAAGCGCAGGCATTAATATTCACAAGCATACATTGGGCCTTGATTTGTTACTAATTTAATTTGCTTGTATTGTTCAAGTTGTAATTGGGTGGAATTATAGAGTTGAAGGGTCAACTCTACCAAGCCTAGTTAAACGGTTCAACTTGTGACTTGGAATTTAGAGTAAGGTGTATTCTAGAGTTATAACTATTCCTCCTAATAAAATTAGGTTAATATTAGAGTTAGGGAACTCTAGATGGGGACTAAGCCTAGTTGAGGCCAGCCTTGTTAAAAAATACTTGTGCCCTGTCCACATTTACATTTCTACTTTTTTATTTTGATTATTTAGAGACTTTGATCATCACTCTATATACACCCCTCTATGGTGATTTAATTAGCCAAATCAGGACAACAATTGATGTCAGAGCTAGTACTACCCAGTAGAAGGTAGCTCCTCACTTTAAACAGAAATGTCAACTTCGTATATAAAGACATGATCTGTAAGTACGCGCGAGCTGATATAGGACCATCAAAGGTTGATCACCTCCTGAAAGAGGAGGTTGGTGGGTATGAAAACATCGACTGCATGTAGAAGGACTTATAGAATTACCAGAGAGACTCGAAAACTCTTATTAAAGACACAGATGCACAAATGTTTATAGATGTGCTGAAGAATAAAAAGTAAGTCAACCCTGGCTTCTTCATTGATTATCAAGTTGATGAAGGGAACCGATTGAAGTATGTGTTTTGATCAGACTCTTTGAATAAGTATTTAATGGTGTTTGCACCCTTCACCAGATTAAACCACCATAGCAGCTCATTTGCTTTATAACTGATTTGTTGAGGGATGAGAAGGTGGAGTTATTCTTATGGCTGTTCAACTTCCTGATTGCTATAGGAAACCACAGGCTGAGAACTATAATCATGGACCAAGATCCTGTGATCAGACAGGCAATAGCAGATGTTTTTGATATATTAATCCATCAATTACACATGTGGCACATCATGAGAAAGCTTTCTGAGAAAGTGCGCCGCATACTGAATAGCTATGAGGATTTCATCGCGCATTAAGGGATGCATATGGGCATTGGACTCCCCCGATGAGTTCGAGGAGTCTTGAGGGAGATGCTAGAGGAATTTCACCAAACCAACAATGAGTGCCTACGCCAAATATATGAGATTCAGGACCTTTGGGTGCATGCTTACTTTGAGAAGGGCTTCTTAGGGGCATATTGAGATGACATCGGGTTCCAAGAGTCAAAATTCTATGGTTGGTTTTCTAACGTGTCCCAATCTTAGTCCAGTGGAATTCTAGGTCTGATTTATGCATGCTATGGACTCACAATGCCATTGTGAACGAAAAGTTAAAAATGCATCATTGACATACTTGCCGGAACTAAAGATGTCCTATGAGATTAAGAAGCATGCCAGGAACATCTACACTTACTCGAACTTCTATGTGTTCTAGAGGCAGTTGTAAGTTATTCGGATGTACTGCTATGTGTAAGGTATCACCAACATAAAGGGTGATTGTACCAACGAGATCAAGCATAATTATAAAAGCAAAACAAGGATTTGCTGCATTGTACTTAACAAAGAATCTTTCCAATGCCAGTGCTCATGCCACTTCTTTTAATTGGACGGAATTCCATGCGCTCACATGCTGTTCATTTTCACCTCCAATTTTCTAAGAGAAACTCCACCAGCATATATCATTAATAGGTAGACAAAGATGGTAGCAAAAGTGCTAATATACGAGTTTGATAGTGTTTTGGCAGATGCTTGTCGAGAAATAGTCGTGTAAAATAAGCTAATAGGTGATACGTGGTCTTAGTTTTACAAGTTCATAGATTTGGTTGCCCCCCCAATCAAAAAGTTGCACTTGTTGTGAAGTTCTATAATTTCGATCGAGCGTGAAATTCATGACATGGGTGGCCAATCAACAAGTAACATAGCAATGGAACTACACAACTACTTTGAATGTGCGGTACTATAAGACATTGAGATACATCCACCCCCAATGTTCGTAACTTAAGGAAGAGGAAAGAGAATGAACACGATGGTTGAGAGGGCCGTTGAGTAGCACACATTGAGATACATCCACTGCTACAATCAACTTGCTTCTTATGACAGTAGAAACTTTCCAAAAAGGATATGTTAGTGCTCTATCTCTAAGGTATGTATGCCTTCTATGTTTCTCATACAAAACCAAACATTTTTTTTTTTTTGTGATTTATGCATTGGTGGTTTTTTTACAGACATTTTATGTGTTTGTCCATTGTTTGCAGATTATCATCATCTATTAGGTGTAACAATTGATCTTGGACAAGCCCCCCAAATGTCTTCAGATTGTGTCAGATTCAGGGTATTAGTTAGCGATCAGTAGGATTGGTTTTACCAATCATTAGTCCTCTTTTTGGTGATCAACTGATGAAATGGTGGGAACGTGTTTGGAAAGTCATAATATATGTCCTCACTTAGAAACTCATTTGGCGATCAATTATATATGTTTTGGGGATCGTTTGAACAGTGCTTGGTGATCACAAAATCTTGTTGTGGTGATCACCTAAATATGTTGGGTTTGCATGAAGAATATTCTCAGTAATGGTTTGATGAGCTTTATTTTTTTGTATTTGTGGTTCATCCTTATGAGTAATCATAGTATATGTTTTCTATAAATGACATTAGTTGGTGATCAACAGTTCCAGTTTTACTAATCATTACAACTTTGTTTGGTGATCACTATATCTATTTATAGTGATAAAAACAATATGTTGGTTTTTCACCAAACATATTTTGAGTGATAGTTGGAAGAGCTTTATTTTGTTGTACTTGTCTTTTATTCTCATCAACGATCATAGTTTATGATTTTATAAAAGATATCGTTTGGTGATCAACAGTTGAAGTCTTGGTGATCATTAGAACTGTCTTTGGCGATCACAAGACTTTTATGGTCATACCATAAATATGTTCATTTGTGATGATGACATATCCCTTATTATAGTTGTATGGGATTTTTATTTTGTTGTATTTAGGGTTAAATCTCATCAAAATAATAGCATATGCTTTTGTAAAGAATAGGACCCATTGGTGATCAACAATTCCAGTTGTGGAGATTATTAGAGCTGTGTTTGGTAATTGTTATAACTATCTTTGGTGATCGCAATCTTTTTATGGTGATCAACCTGCCCTTACTTATAGCTGGTTACTGATCAATAGGTGATGTTTTGTTGATTATTAGTATTGCTTTTAACGATAATGAGAATGATGCTTGATAATCAGTAGACGTGTTTATAGTGATCAACATATAAATATGTTGGTAGGTGATAATATACTTCTTTGCTTAATAAACTTATTAAGTGATGAACAGGTGCAGCCTTAGTGATCCTTACAACTAGGACTTCACTTAAAAGCTCAGTTGCTTAGGTTTTATTTTCTTGTGCTTCAGCTTCATAATTGGTTTATTGATCAATAGTTATAGTGTCACTAGTTAGCGAAGGTATGTTTGGGGATTATTCTTTCTATCTCCCTAAATTTAGTGTAATGATACATTTGGATAAACCTAGAAAGTAATAAAATGTTATATAATTTATAACACATAATTGTAAATTACACAATGTTTTAAAATATTACAAAATGGCAACAAAAGGAATTCGATAGGAAAAAACCTAGTCTTTCTTTACGTCCTTGAGATTAGGATAAATTGTCCTGAATTCCTTGAAATCTTTTGCTTTTTTAGTTGTTGTGAAGTTTGCCCTGTTGTGCTCATAGTTGACTATGTCGTGATAGTATCGAACCATCAAAACATTTAGCTTTGCATCCTAGTAACTAATACAGCTCAAGATGAAATTGGTAACATGCTTATTTTTTGTGTGGTTTGCAAATAAATGTCATGGTGGGATACTTAAATCATTTGGATTCAATCTAGACTGCCACTTAGTGTGCTTGACCTCCATGGCATCACCAAGTAGACAAGCTTTAGTTTCTTAACAATGTCGTGTTTTTAACATTCTATGCTGTGCAAGTACTAGCTGAGTGCTTTTGCCTGCTTAATTTCTCTAAAATTACACACAATTGGAATTAGGATGTAATCATGTCTGCACAGTGATAAATAGTGTAATTTTTAGAACGCAACAATTTTTCTGGAAATTCTCCATATAGAACCTTAACTGTTGTTCTTGTGATCATGTTATCAATGATCTCCAGCTTCTGGGCTCTCAAGTTGAAGCAGAGCAAGAAGAAATGGTTTTTATGGCATATGGGGAAGAATACTTGTCATTTATTTAAAATAAAAAGAAAAAAAACACATGTACACATTAGCAGATACGAACACTAACAATGAGCATCTTTTTAATTTAATAAGAAAAGTGTATTAAGAGCATTTACTAAAAAGTTAGGACTTACTAGGTTAACTTGTTTAATCTCAACCCAAAGACATCTCGCTTACTCTCTGTCCATTACTTCCTTGAAATCTGTGTATCTTTGCTCGAATGTTTTTACTTTCAACATATCTTTGCTAAAGAAGTACTGTATCAAAGAAAAATAATGAACATTTATGCAATGAAATTTATTGCTGAAGATAGACCATGCTTGGTGAGAAATTTATTAAAGTACATATTTAGATCACTTAATGTTTTATTTATGATCACTAATTTGTTTTTTTTTATTGTCCACTAAATTAACTATGATGGACTTACACTTTGATCACATATCAGGAATAGTCTACAAGGAGTAGCAAGGTCCCTTTTTCTCTCCAAATCATTGAGTATGGAAGACTATATATTGATTACATTCATCTCTACTTCCTATCCTTGCTTCAGAGTGGCCATGGTAAACTTGGTTGCCTCCTTATTACAATCGTCAAACAAAGGTTCACTAGAACATGAAAAAATAGCAAAGGCTCACTAGAAAATGAAAAAATCATTATACATTTATCAGGAATATAAAAACATAACATTTACGCAAGGCATCATATATTGACCACCAATCATATAACTATTGATCACCAACAATATAACCACTGATCTTCAATCACAAAACTATTGATCACTAATCACATAATCATTGATCACCATTGACAAACCTATTGATCACAAACCACATGCCTATTGATAACTAATAAGACAATATATTGACCTGCCAATGTATCACTTATCATCAAAACACTGAATTATAATCCACGAGGGAAGAAGTAAACATTTACACAACCAATCACAAATTGATCATTAATCATAAAACTATTGATCACCAAACACATAATCATTGCTCAGCAATTAGAAAACTATTAATCGTCAGCCACATAACCATTGATCACTATTCACAAACCTATTGATCAGTAACCACATAACCATCGATCACCAATCATATACCTATTAACCACTAATCAGACAATACACTGACTTGCCAATGCATCATTGATCATCCGACCACTGAATTATAATCCATAAGAGAAAGTAAGCATTTACACAAAGTAATCACAAATTGATAACATAAAACATAATAATTGATCACCCAACACATGTGCATTAGTCACCAACCACATACCTATTAACCACTAACCACATAAAACACCGACTTGTCAATGCATCACTTGTCACCCAAGGACGGAATTATAAGCCATGGGACAAGAAGTAAACATCGACATAAAGTAATCACATGTTGATCACAAACCACATAATATGTAAGGCCCCAAATTAAACATGTTTCACTGTTTGTATTCTTCCTAAAAAATCCTTCAATGAGAATCTGATAAACCCAATGATAGGGGTATTACCGCCGTCTAAGAGGATAAGGCTTGAAACATGAGTGGTATAAATAACACAGTTAAGCATAGCTTCAATGATACACAAACACCTGATCAAACGATATATAATCAACTGTTAATCAACATAAGGTTTATACACCCTAGTGAAATAATTCACCATATAATCTGTATTTCTATTCACTGAAGATTTCAATATACAGCTTTAAAAATATGTATGTACTATATCATGGTTGATCTACCCAGATTTCCTTGCTCAACTTATTCTCTTCCGTTGGTTTACTAGCATGAAGGTGATTCTCTGAGCATTTGTCTAAAACAAAATATAAAAAACATTTCAAACTGTGAGCCGAAACTCAGTACATGTATTTCTGTATTGTTAAGTGATTATTGAAACACTGTGTGGAAGGCAAAAATTCTATGACGAATCAGATGATGCCACATGTAAAAAATGGACCAACCATAAAGTGCCACGTGTCATGTTGACTTTGGTGGACCCGCTTGGTTAAAATTAAGTGCAGCCAATCAAAAGCCGCCACGTGTCATCGATGATGTAGAAATTAGTAATTATTGTCTTTATTTAAAAATAAGAAAATAATTACTGGGCCTAGGCCCAAAACCCGGCTCTAACCCTAACCGGCAGAGCCTATAAATAGGGATCCTCCCCCTTCATTTTAAAGGGAGCTCAACATTCAACATCCTACAGACTCCAGAGCTCAGACTGCAGATAACATCCAGCTATCAAGCAACAAGGATCAAAGTCAGTTAACTCAACATCTTCTGCAACCTCAAATTGAAGTCTACTTCAGAGTTCTTCATCCAGTTTATCGATCGAGATCAAGAAACCTCACCCTCGCATCGATTAATCTATCTAACAACATTCAACATTCAGCATTGGTAGAATTCAGAGTTCAGACGGCACGGAGCATCCAGCTACTAAGCGAGAAGGATCAAGACTTGTAGAGCTTCAGAAATCATAATCAGCCACTTGCAGATCAAAATCAAGAACAACCTTCAGAGTTCTTCAGCTGATTTGCATCAACTGAGATCAAGCATCAAGCCCTCGGAATACTCAAGTCATTAGGGGATCGAATCAGAGGATCATTTTTATTGTATCAAATTCAGAGATTGTACCTACACACTACATCAATACAAAAATTCAATTTGTTGCTGAATTTCTTGTCTAATTTATTTTAGGTGCGAAATTTGCATTTACAAATTTGGCACGCTCGGTGGGACCTCTCTGCCTCTCATCTCTTTCTCCAAAATACAAAATTTGCACTCATTTGAAGATATCATGGCCCCTAAGAATGCTTTGAAGAAGAAGGCTATCGAATCTACATCTGAAGGATCTGCAAAGGCTAGTATTGCATCTAAGAATCGAAGCACCAGGGCGATGACTAGGAGCATGACCAAAGCTGCTGCCTCCATCACCTTAAAGCAACAAGCAGTGGCTCCAACTTTGCAGTCACGCAAAACTCAAAACTTTGGCTTCAACTTGCCTGCTGATGGAGTCAATTAACCTGCTTGTCTTCCTAATTTGAAGCTAAAGACTCTTGCTATCTTCAATATATAGAATGCTCTACCATGTGGACTGGAAAAATTTCAAACCTACATCAGTCCTGTCTTCCAACCTATCAGTGAGGAGGATGATGATTATGGTAGCAACAATTCTTCACCAACATCTTCAAGAGATTCAGTTTTCTCACAGGTTGAAGTCGAATCCTCTGACACTGTTGTCATGCCAGTCATGGTGACAAAGACTGTTAACTTGGAGGAACAACTAGTAGATATGAAGGCCACCCTCGATAGACTCTCAAAGAAAAATGCAAAAAAAGATGCTCAAATCAAGCGTCAAAGCAAACAGATTGCTGATTTGACAAAGAAGCTGGGGAAGCGGACGTCTGAAGCTTTCAATAAATGCTCACGCAGTGAAGATTCTAACAAAGATTCTAACCACGTCAAGGAGTCTGACGATCGACGCAAACCAAAGAACGATTCATCCTTTGGCTTAATGTCAGTTGAGCAAATTCAAAATTTGATAGCTAAAGCAGTCAAGGCTCAGTTGGGAGAGTCTCACAAAAGTCACTTGTATTCAAAGCCTTATACGAAGAGGATAGATGCTCTTCGCATGCCCCATGGCTATCAGCCTCCCAAGTTCAACCAGTTTGATGGCAAGGGTAACCCCAAGCAACACATCGCTCATTTTATCGAAACCTGCAGTAACGTTGGCACTGAAGGTGATCGATTGGTGAAACAGTTCGTGCGATCCCTCAAGGGAATTGCATTCGACTTGTATACAAACCTTGCCTCTGAGTCCATTGATAGCTGGGGGCAAATGGAAAGTGAGTTCTTGAATCACTTCTATAGCACGCGCCGCGCAGTTAGCATAACAGAGTTGGCTAATACAAGGCAATAGAGCAACGAGCTAGTTATCGATTATATTAGTCGTTGGCGTACTCTCTTTCTGAAGTGTAAAGACCATTTATCTGAATCTTCAGCTGTTGAGATGTGTGCCCGAGGGATGGATTGGGATATACTTTATGCCTTGTAAGTAAACAAGCCCAAAACATTCCAAGAATTGGCAACACGAGCTCATGAAATGGAGCTTACAATTGCCTACTATGATAGACGGCTCAATGATGATGAATCAGTCGCATCGTCAAGAAATGAAAACTCCATACTTGGAGACTCCGAAGAGAAAGAATGTCCTTATTCTGAGTCTGATGCACCAGAAAATGCTGAAGAATCTGATTAATCGTCAATTAAAGATCATGTCGGAAAGTGCTTCGGAAGAAAGTGATCCAAAATTGGGGTTTAGGGGGCAGACTTCCAAGTCAACCTCTGTAGACTCTTAAGTCATCAAAGAATTTACAGACTTTCAAGTCACTTCTTGTAGAGACTCGAAGACTCTCAAGTCACTCATGTTAGACTGTCAAGTCATCCAAACTCTAAGACTTCTAAGTCAGCCTTTACGGGCTTTTGAGTTGAGAAGCACTAAGACTTGCAGGTAAGCTTCTACAAACACCTCAGCCATCAAATTCTGAGAACTCGAAGTCAATCCTGCCAAACTTCAAAGTCCGGCTTGACAAACTCTAAAGTCATCAAATCTCATGGACCTCTAAGTCAAACTTTTAAGACTCTGAAGTCATCTAACTTTTACAAACAAAATTCTTGGCTCTCAAGTTATCAAAGAATTTTAAGTCAACTTTACAGGCCTTCAAGTCATTGATGCCACAGACTACCAAGTCGCCAAAGTTTCAGAGTCCTAAGTTAGCAAAGTAAGAGACTATCAAGTCATTTAAATTCAAAGACTCCAAAGTCATCAAATTTTGTCAACTCCCAGGTTGTCACATTAGAAGATTTTCAAGTCATTTATATTAAATTTTCAAGTCAACAAACTCCAAAACTTCTAAGTCAATGTAACTATATGATTGATGAAGACTTTCAAGTCACTTCTAAAGACTGCTAAGTTACAAGAAACTATGACTCTCAAGTCACCCTTAAGACTTTCAAGTCCAAACTTCTAAACTCTCAAATCAGCACAGACTATCAAGTCACCCACATGACACTCAAGTCATCAAAATCAAGGACTTCCAAGTCGCCTAAAGATTATCAAGTCCAGAAAATTGTAAGCTTTGAAGTGAATTCAATGACTCTCAAGTCGTCAATAGCTTTGACTCTCAAGTCACCCTTAAGACTTCCAAATCCAAACTCCTAGACTCTCAAGTCAGCACAGGCTATCAAGTCACCCACAGGATACTCAAACTGTAAAAATCAAAGACTTCCAAGTCACCCAAAGTCCATCAAGTCATCCAACTCTTACAAATAGAATTGTTGACTCTTAAGTTATCGAAGACTTTCAAGTCAATCTTACGGACCTTCAAGTCATTGATGTAATAGATTTCTAAGTCATCAAATCGCGAAGACTCCAAGTCATAAAACTCTCTGACTTGGAAGACAATCCTAGCAGGCTCCCAAGTTATCAAATCTCGTGGACTTCCAAGCCGGTTTTTTTTTTAAGGCTTCAAAGTGTTTTTTCAGGACTTCTATGTCAACAAAATTATTAACTCCCAAGTCACGAAGTTGACTCTCAAGTCATCAAAGTTCAAGTCTCTCAGGACATCAAAATTAAAAGACTACCAAGTCATCAAAGCTCGAGACTCCAAAGTCAAGAAAGTTCTAAGCTCCGAGTTATCCAACTTGATGACTCTCAAGTCTCTAAAGTTTAAGACTCCTAAGTCAACAAATTTATTAACTCCCAAGTCACTAAGTGAACTCCCAAGTCATCGAGTTCAAGACTCTTAGCCATCAAAGTAAAAGACTGTCAAGTCATTTTATCAAAGGTGTTGACTTGTAAGTCACTCAGCATATTCTCAAACCATATAAACAGACTTCGAATGGCTACCAAATTGTTGCAAACTTTTAGAAGCCTTCAAGTTGGGGGCAAAAGTAAGATCGCATCCTCCTTCGCATTAACGATACAGGCGTCTTCCTTTAAAATTGGTCATCTTTTCCTTAAAGTCGGGCACTGGCAATTTGCAAAGTCAAACTTTCGGGGTCTGATTGGAAGGGCCATGTCTTTCATGTCTGACCGGAAGAGTCAAGCCTCTGTCTCTTCAAAGAGGTCAAGTCTGCACTTTCTGATTGGAGAAGTCACATTCGTTGTCTGATTGGACAAGTGATGCCTTATCTGTCTGATTCAACGAGCCAAGATGTTGCTTTCTGATCGGGATAATTGCATTCACTGTCTGATCGAATGAGCCAAGCCTTCTCTTTCTGATCAGAAGAGTCACCTTATCTGTCTAATTCAACAAGCCAAGATGTTGCTTTCTGATTGGGATAATTGTGTTCACTATCTGATCGAATGAGCCAAGCCTTCTCTTTCTGATCAGAAGAGTCGCCTTCGCTGTCTGATAAAAGAGGCCAAGTCTGCACTGTCTGATCGAATGAGTCACCTTTGCTATCTGATTAGATGAGCCAAGCATTCGCTTTCTGATCGGGAGAGGCGCCTTTGCTGTCTGATAGAAGAGGCTAAGTCTGCACTGTCTGATCAGATGAGTCACCTATGTTGTTTGATTGGATAAGTCATACCTCATCTTCTGATCGAAGGAGTTAAGCTGTTACTTTCTGATCGTGATAGTTACATTTACTGCTTCATCGAATAAGCCAAGACTTCTCTTTCTGATCGGAAGAGTCGTTTTTGCTGTCTGATGGAAGAAGCCAAGTCTCTGCTGCCTGATTAGAGAAATCTGAATGCCTTCGCTCTCTGATCGTATAAGTCAAGCTTTTGTTATCTGGACAGAGGAGCCAAGCCTTCACTTCCTGATTGGAAGAACATGTTCTGACTATCTTATTGGAGAGGGCACACCTTCATTGTCTGAATGTCTTTGTTGCCTGAGCGGATGAGTAGTGTCCTCGCTATCTGACCGGAGAAGTTCTGCCTTCACTATCTGAGTGGAGAAAGCCATGCTTTTACAAAATCTGGAATGAAGGAAGAATGGCAAGTCGACTCCAATTAGATTAAGTGAGGGAGTCGCATGCGAAGAATCGAATCTACGGGGAGAAACGACTCCTCGTCTTAGAAGTCGACCTCACTTTGCGATCTAATCGGAGGAGTCGTGGCTGGAAGGAAGAAATTCAAGTCGACCCCAATTAGATTAAATGAGGGAGTCGCCTGCAAAGAATCGAATCTACGGAGAGAAACGATTCCTCGTCTTAGAAGTCGACCTCACTTCACGATCTAATCGGAGGAGTCGTGCTGGAAAAAAGAAATTCTAGTCGACCCCAATTAGATTAAACGAGGGAGTCGCCTGCGAAGAATCGAATCTACGGGGAGAAACGATTCCTCGCTTTGGAAGTCGACCTCACTTCGCGATCTAATTAGGGGAGTCGTGGCTGGCAGAATGAAATTTAAGTTGATTCAACAGTTTCCTGGAAAAAAAAAAGTGAGAACATAAATTTAAGTTCTTCAACAAAAAGCCAAAAAAAAAGGTGACAAAAAAAATTCACCCAAAAAAAAAACAAAGGGGAAGTCAGAATGTTCTCGATGAAGCAAGGAAAAAAAAAAAACCAAAAGCATGTCAAAATTACTATGGAGTGTTAGTTCTGATGAGACCAACACTTTGAGGCAATTTGACTCTAAATTGTTAAAAAACAAAGATTGGTGACGCACTGTTCTTCTTTCTCTGCTTCTCTTTCTCTGGCTTTTACATCCGCCATGGCCATGTTGCTCAGATTTCAATATTGATACAATTGATTACTTCATTACATTAAAAATCAAATATTTGGTAGGATATGGAGGAGCTTGAGAAGTCTACTTCTTCTTCTTCCAAAACTGCGGACGATGGGGCATATGGAAAGAGGCTAAGCCCTAGGCTGCACAACAATGTTGCAGTCCATGATGCAGGCCTTTTGTTGGATGGGTGTTCCGCCCAGAGAAGGTTCAGTCCTAGACTAAACAAGAACCCTGATCTTAATTCAAGTTCTTTGCGAAGGCTTAGCCTTCAGCTTCATCAGACTCCGGAAGATGACGAATCGAAAAAAAGGGGGGAGAAGATATGATGAATAATTGACAGCAGCTCAAAAGATGAATTTATAGCAGTTGATGGGAAATTATTGATAGAATTTTATCCAAATTTGTTGATAAAATTCTATCCTTTTGGATTATTGATAGATTTTTATCATTCAAATTACTGATAAAATTTATCGCAAATTATTGATAAAATTCTATCCTTGAAATTGTTGATAGATTTTATCACAAGTTGTTGATAAAATTTTATCACAAATTTACAAACATAATTATCTTAAAAAAAAAATCAGTATGGATTATCTACCAAGTCGGCAAGTCATTTGTCTAAACAAAGGGGGAGGCGGCCCACTAAAAAAAAAAAAACTCCAACTTTCAGCATCTTTCAAGTTTTCGAGACTCAGCAGCTTCAAACACTCAAAATTCGTGTACGCGGCCGACTCTCGAGGGGGCATTTGTAGAAGGCAAAAATTTTATGACGAATCAGATGATGCCACATGCAAAAAATGGACCAACCATAAAGTGCCACGTGTCATGTTGACTTTGGTGTACCCGATTGGTTAAAATTAAGTGCAGCCAATCAAAAGCCGCCACGTGTCATCGATGATGCAGAAATTAGTAATTATTGTCTTTATTTAAAAATAAGAAAATAATTACTGGGCCTAGGCCCAAAACCCGACTCTGACCCTAACCGGCAGAGCCTATAAATAGGGATCCTCCCCTCTCCTTTTAAAGGGAGCTCAACATTCAACATCCTACAGACTCCAGAGCTCAGACTGCAGACAACATCCAGCTATCAAGTAACAAGGATCAAAGTCAGCTAGCTCAACATCTTCTGCAACCTTAAATTGAAGTCTACTTCAGAGTTCTTCATCCAGTTTATCGATCGAGATTAAGCAACCTCGCCCTCGCATCGATTAATCTATCCAACAACATTCAACATTCAGTATTGGTAGAATTCAGAGTTCAGATGGCAAGGAGCATCCAGCTGCCAAGCGAGAAGGATCAAGACTTGCAGAGCTTCAGAAACCACAATCAGCCACCTGCAGATCAAAATCAAGAACAACCTTCAGAATTCTTCAACTGATTTGCATCAATCGAGATCAAGTATCAAGCCCTCGGAATACTTAAGTCATTAGGGGATCTAATCAGAGGATCATTTTTATTGTATCCAATTCAGAGATTGTACCTACACACTACATCAATACAAAAATTCAATTTATTGCTGAATTTCTTGTCTAATTTGTTTTAGGCGCGAAATTTGCATTTACACACTGATTTAGGCCTACCTTGCAATTCATTTAAGATCAAAACAGGGAATGAGATGAATATAAAACTGCATTGCTAATTATTATTTGATAGTGGACCCCTTGATACTGTTACGATCTATGAGCAGGTGTACACCTGCCAAGCCGATCGGAGGACCTGACCTGAAGCTGCGCGGGAAATTGAAGGGCGAATGCCCTATAGATGATAACTGGCGAGGTCACTAATTAAATGATAAATCACTATGTAAACTGATTCATTGATGTACTTACCGAAGCATGATAACTTTGATAAATACACTCTGATTTCTAAAGATACATGCAATGAACGTACCTGAAGTCTTTAAAATGATATTTCACCTGATAATACTTAAGTGCAATGGAAACGATACACTGGGCCCCGATTCTGCTAAAGAAATGTAATTATAGGTAAATGCAGTTAGTAAACAATATTTACTCCTGTAATTTGTAACTTTAATAAAAATTGATTAATTAAAAAGCTTTCACAATTCCAATAATTTAATATAAGATAAGTTACAACAAAAAGATTTGAAAAATAAATCAATTAGGGTTGTTGAACTTGAAATACAACAAACTGAAACAAAATAAACCAAATTGGAATGATTGAGGTGATAATGAAAAGATTTTAATTGATATAAATAGAATATTGGTTTCTGATATTTCTGAAATAGATAATAGAAGTCTAAAACGGATAATAGGAGGTTCAATGCCATGAGGGATGTTGTGAGATTCATAAAAGCTCAAATAATACCAGCTTGATTCGATGGACACTGATTTTAAGTCATTATTCTGCTCACTTCCCAAATTTCATTTTCATGCTCATTTAACTTGGTTCCTAGCCCAAGTAAGCTTCTATACATAATCAAACTTGTTGAACTCACTAAACTTGGTAATTGCTTTGCAATACCCATAATTAGATAGAAACTTCTAATGATAAATCCAAATGTCGTGGTTTCTTTCTTCCGCCATATTATCGATTGATGGTCTACTTTAGAAAATCTATATCTTTCACTCCAGACCTCCAACTGAGATATAGAACCCCAATATGAAAAGATCTTCATTAAGGACACAAAACATGATTCACATAGTAAGGCTCCGAAAATTGGGCTAGAACACAACCGTGCACAACTTTGGTGCAAACTGCGCAGTCCTAGAAAAACGACCATAATTTTTTCCACAGAACACGGATTAAGGTGATTCAAAAGGAATTTGAAATATAATTCATTAACCTATCCACACACCAAAAATCACAATTTTTCAATGGCCCAATCAATACCAGGCTTTTTCGTAAAGTCCACTGTTTAAGTCTGCTCCCAATTTCGATGTATTCTGCACAGTCTTCAGTAAATTGGTCATAACTTTGTCCGCACAACTCAAACTTAAGTAATTCCAAAGCCCATTGAAAGCTAATGCATTGAGCTATCAACGTACCAAAAATAATGATTTGTGGATGTGCCAATCAGCACCAGTAGATTCCCAAAATGACCCCTATTTTTGGGTCTGTTTACAGCATAATAGCTTATATTTGCAATATTTTCTTCACATAATCCCCCATTAAAATCACTTTTTAACTCATCCAAAACCACATCAACATTACCATAATCATTTATGATGATAAAGATTACCAAATCAAATGCAAAATAATCTAAATCCGTCACTTCAAACTTAAACTAGCATGATCATGAATAATCTCAACTCCCACATGTTTTGATGCTTAATCAACATTTAAACACTTCAAAGATAGCTCTTAATCTTATCAAAATAGCATGATCAACAAGAAAAACCAATAAAAAATAAGAATTAAAAACAAAAATTAGCATGATAGGGATTGAAGTTTACTCACTTTGTGCTTGGATATATGGGAATGGAGGTGGTGTTGGTGGTTGTGGGAGCTGGGGATGCTGGTTGGTGGCCGAAGGTGGCTGGGAGTGGCGGCAACTACCAAGAACAGTAGCAAACTTAGGCTAAACATAGGCTAGGCAGCCATGGGGTGGAGGAGGAGAAGAGGAAAGAAAGCCTTGTGTTTGTTTACTTGGTTGAAAATGATTTTGTAATTTACTTGGCTGATATAAAGCCTCCAAAAACTAGATTTTTTTGTTAATTAAATTAGCCTAATGATGGTAATTAACTAAGTAAAAAGAGGTGAAACCTTGTTGGGCCAAAATTGGGCCCAATTGAGTTGGACTTGAAATTAGAACACTCTGTTGCGATAAAATTTTTGCGTTGCTCGGAATTTTTTTTTTTGGGTGATGTTATGAATAATAATTAAATCTTTTAAATCATAATTATCAAGGTATACTATCGATTTTTTCCGGAAAGTTTCGGTAAATGAAACCCGAAATGCAAAGTGGAGACCAAAATGAATTCTCCCATCCGGGATGATTAAATGAGATAATTAAATGTGGAAAATTAATAACATGACTTAATTAAATAGACAAACATGATTTAGGGTCGGGCTATTACAGCCTTCCCCCCTTAAAGAGTTTCGTTCTCGAAACTTATGAATTTTTCCACACATGCAAGGCTATCTCAAATAAGTACGGGTGCTTCGCTTACACTTCTTGTTCAGCTTCCGAAGTAGCTTATGAGGAGGTATGAGTTGCTCAAAGTAATTTGATTAGAAAGATCTGCTTGATGCTTAACTACTTAATCCTGCGATTTAATATCTGGACTGGGTGCTCGTGAAACATAAGATCCTCAATGACCGCAACGGGTTTGATTATGACAGCGTGGTTAGAACCTGAAACGTATTGCCTGAGTTATGAGGCAAGGAGCACGTTATGCACGTGTTTGAGCTATATAGATAGATCTAGTAGACAAACTATGGGATTCAACCGTTCAATAAACTGGTAAGGTCCAATAGATCTTGGCCTCAATTTAGTTCACAGTTTAACCTCCTTACACCCTTAATTGGTGAAACTTTATGAAAAAAAACTTATCATGTATATGAAATTCCAAGAATCTCTTTCTCTTATTAACATGGCTTTTCTGTCGGTCCAAATTGTCTGATTTCAAGAGTCTTCTGACATATGTCACCATGTTGAATGTTGGGGAAGATCTTCATGACCTAGTAGATGATTTTGTTGTCAATGTCTACTG
This sequence comes from Carnegiea gigantea, assembly GCA_029747015.1. Lineage (NCBI taxonomy): Eukaryota > Viridiplantae > Streptophyta > Magnoliopsida > Caryophyllales > Cactaceae > Carnegiea > Carnegiea gigantea. The sequence goes on from JAKOGI010001776.1 coordinate 93,499, forward strand.
TTATTTTATCCTAATGTTTTATGTAGATTTCTCTACTAGTACTATCACAACACCATCCACTGGGAGTTCCATGCTTTCCTCAATTGCAAATGTTGGTTATAGGTCGTGAAGTACTACAGGCTCCAACTTAGAAGAGTTGTATCCATTGATATTTTTAAGTGCTTGCCCATTCGTCTCAGGATGATAAGAACTGCTAAAATTCAATGTAGTTCCAAAGGCTCTTTGAAGTGCTTGCTAAAACAGCCTTGAAATCTCTGATCTCTATCACACACTATATCGGATGGCAAAGTCCATTGAAATTGAATCCCTTTCTTAAGATTTTGTTTTATTCTTTGGAGCTCAGGATCACTATCCTGATCCACTATAATTTCTTCCATGAGGGAGGGCTGTAATGTAAGTGCCGGAAATTGAACATTCGCCTTCCTGTGTCACACCAATTGAATGCCTAAGTCCTTAAGCTCCCTTAAGAGATTCAACTGAGTAGTCACTATAGTGCTCAAGGGATGTTGTGCCTTCCTATTTAGGGCATCTGTCACAACATTTCCAATTCTTGGTTGACATTGGATCTGCCACAACTGATGTTCCATGTAGATTGAGCTTTTTCTAAATGAAGATGTACTTTAAGTTTTGATGATCAGCATTGATTTTGTATGATACTCCATATAAGTAATGTTTCCAAATTTTCAGTGCAAATACTGCAACTGCTAACCCCAGATCATGGGTAGGGTAAGTCTTCTCATAAGACTTGAGTTGTTGGGAGGCATAAGCCACCAGTTTATCTTCTTGCTAACTTTGTAGTTTCCTTCAACCTATTGGTCAGCGAAGACAATATTTGACAAACGCTTCCTGAAACTCGATAATTCCCTGCTAATCCCAAAAATTTCTAGTCTCAATGTATTGGTGGGTATTGGGCACTTTGTAACTGCCTTCACCTTTTGCAAATCAACTTTAATCTCTTCCTTTGAAATCATATGTTCAAAAAATTTCCTTATTTCTAACTAGTACTCATGCCTCTTGTATTTGCTATATAACTGATAGTCCTTCAAGGTCTACAACACTATCCTTAAATGAACAGTATGCTCATCTCTATCCTTGGAGTATTTCAAGATATCTTTTCTAAACACCGCCACAACCTATTTACATATGGTTTGAAACTCTATTCATACGATCCATAAAGGCCGCAGGGCCATTGGTTAAGCCAAAAGGCGTCGTAGTGAATTCATAATGACCCAAATATGATCCTTAATGTAGTCATGGGGCTGTTTTGAGGTTCAAACCAAAGTTGATGGTACCTTGACTGCAAATCAATCTTGGAGAAAACACTTGTTCCTTGTAGTTGATCAGGTAAGTCATCTACTTGGGGCGATGGGTATTTGTTTTTGACGGTGATCTTGTTCAGCTCTCTATAATCAATACATAACCACAAGGTTCCATTCTTCTTCTTTACAAATAGAACTGGGCACCCCATGGTGGCACACTTGGATGGTCTGATAAATACCTTCTTTATGAACTCCTCTACCAGTTCTTTAAGCTCAATTGGGGCCACACAATATAGGATTTTGGAGATAGGTTGGGCACTAGAGATTAATTCAATCTCAAAACCAATTTCTCTTTTTGGAGCAGTCCCGATAACTTTTCAGGAAAACATATATGAGTTCACATACTATAGGGACATCTTCTACTTTTTCTTCCTTAGGTTAAATGTTAATAGCATAACACTAATGCACAATATATCCTTGACATAAAAGCTCACTTGTTTTCATAACAAAATTTAAAGGACAAGGTTTTTTTTCCTTTCTTTACCCATGGAACATATTTCTCTCCCTTGTTCATCTCTTGAAATAATCTTAGGGTATCTATAATCTATCTTGACCTCATAAGTGCACAACCAGCTCATTTCCACAATGATATGAAAGTCTAACGAGTCAAATTGAATTAGAACATTTGGGAATACTATCCCACCAATAGTAATTGGGACAAATTTATAAGAGATAGAACACTAAACTCTAGAGTTATTGGGTAACTTGATTCCGTAATTGGTTTCTACCTCCTTCTTCTCAAGGTTCACTTGCATGGGAGATCGTGTGAATATAAATGAATGAGTGGCAACTGAATCAATCAATACATAAAATGGCTTTGAAATTGAAAGAGAGTTCTCGTAACTACTGTACCTAAGGTGGCGGCTTCTTTCTTATTAAACATATAAGCCCTTCCTACAGCTGTGGGCTTTCAGGAACAGGCAACAATGAAGTGCTCTGGGCTACCGTACCACGTCCATTTGTTAGTTCCCACTTGGCAACCCGGAGCAGCATAGTTAGTTCTTCCACAAATCTGCTCCAAGTAAATTCAGGCCCTAAGAGCCTGTTCTTAACAGTGTTCTACCAAATATCAGTTTTACTAGTTAGATAAAATGTTTTAATGTTAACCTTTTTATCCCTTGGAACCTTTACTATAAGACGATTTTCTCCATTCCTCGAATCCATTCTTCAAGTTCCACTGGGTCATACTTTCTACTCTAGTGTTTTTTAGTCTGAATCAGCTGAAGGTGTTTTCCCAAGGGGCAGTAACCCATCAAAATTTCTCACTGATGTAATCCAAATGCATGGCAAAAATTTTGATTGTCAAACTTAAGCTTTGTGCATGTGATCTTCCGAAGGAAACTTAGATTGAATCAGCCAAAAAGGTAGACACAGTGCGTTTCCTCTTAGCAACAGATTCCACAAGTTGGACAATAATTAACCACTATACAAAGCGTAGTTAAGATCTACCTTCTGTTCAGGCGTGCTACAAAATTATCATCTATTAACATGGGTGCAACCCAATCATAATCCAGCTACTAGCCGCAATAGGGGTCTTAAAAATAGGAAAAGGTGACCAGAACGGATGAACATGTAACAAGAGAGTGAATGATGATGCAACTTGATGGGAAGATGCCATGAAGACAAAAAGCCCCTGGTTAAAGTGAGGAATATCCAGACGGTTGATGTTAATCTAATAAAGGCAATGGTAAATAGTATGTTACCGGAAAGTGTAGTGAAATATTTTCAAGAGTAATGCCTACTTCACAGATTGAGGTGGAGTCAATGGACTGCTTGCAGGAGTTTAGGCAATTTAAGCAAGTCTTGAATTACAGTGGATTGAAGCAAAATGTCTCTCTAAAGTGTCCTTGGTTTCTCTTCTATAGAATAGTTGGTAGTCAATGGTTTCAAAACTTATGTATAACAGAATAAGGCCCCCTAAAATCCTACAGCTCAGGGGATACTACATCAAGAACCCCCTATAGCTCGCCTAGATGAGACTCTTGGGTTACTGAAGAAAATATATCTGCAATTATTGAAGCATATTGAAGTAATTGCCACTTGAATCCAAGAAATGCACAAAATGATACCCGTATGATGAGGAAACCTATGCCCAAAGTTGCAGATATCCACTGGCTTGGACAGTCTGTACTATCACACTTATAAGCTGAATTTCATTGACCAAATGGTCTTCAAATGTGCTGCAACTTGGGTCATTGGAAAGCTTGCTTTCTGTACTTTGACATAGACTAATCAAAATGTCCCTATCTGATGGAATGCATAGGCTGCAAGTGGGCTAAACTCAGGCCTTGTGCATTGAAATTCTGCCCAGTTTGCAAACTTTGACTTGTTTAGCAATTTTGACTGACCCTAGCGATTTTGACTGACCAAATGACCTCCAAGCCGCTTGAAACTTGTTTCACATGAAAGATATCTCTCTAAGCATAAAGTCAGGATAGAAAACCCCTAGATAAATCATGCTGATCATGGACAAAAGTTACCTCAAAGTCGGACCTTGTGCATTGATCAAAACTGCCAAGTTGATTGAACTTGCGTATTCTGCCCACACTTAGTTTTCCCTATGCATTTAATCTCAAAATGAGTCAAGGGCCCTTCATAGGGCACATTTGTAACAGGCCCCAATCCTAGGGCTAGGAGTGTTAGTGATTCTTAAATTCCTGGGGTGAAACGGACAGAGTTTCGCCTAAAAACTAATCATTTTCCAGGCTTAAAGCCTTACATCAAATCCCCTGCACTGAGCAGAAGTATAAAAGGATATCAAATCAAGCTCAACGGCTACACACTGGAGACCACAACTCTACGGGCCACACGCCCGGAGTACTAGGGTTTACATCCCAAAAATAAACAATTTTAGCTAAAAAGGACAACATACCATTCAGATGGGTGGCTCATATGGCCATACAGAACGACTTCTAGACATTATGGCCATACATACCAAAATGCATTGGAGGCACCTTTAACTTATTGTTCGAAATCACCCTCGAATATGATGCTTGACAAAGAAGAATACATGAGTGGAATATGTGAGAGATAAGCAGACATTACTATTGTCACAAATCTCCAATGATATCATAATAATTCTCACTAACCAAGTTTCTCGATCTCCTAACTTCACTTCGATACTCCATATCCCATCAAGAAAATCTCAACCTAGCTCTGATACCAAATCTGTAACGCCCCCAAATTAAACATGTTTCACTGTTTGTATTTTTCCTAAAAAATCCTTCAATGAGAATCTGATAAACCCAATGATAGGGCTATTACCGCTGTCCAAGAGGACAAGGCTTGAAACATGAGTGGTATAAATAACACAGTTAAGCATAGCTTTAATGATACACAAACACCTGATCAAACGCTATATAATCAACTGTTAATCAACATAAGGTTTATACACCCTAGTGAAATAATTCACCATATAATCTGTATCTCCATCCATTGAAGATTTCAATATATAGCTTCAAAAGTATGTATGTACTATATCATGGTTGATCCACCCAGATTTCCTTGCTCAACTTATTCTCTTCCGCTGGTTTATTAGCATGAAGGCGATTCTCTAAGCATTTGCCTAAAACAAAATGTAAAAAACATTTCAAACTGTGAGCCGAAACTCAGCACATATATTTCTGTATTGTTAAGTGATCATTGAAACACTGATTTGGGCCCACCTTGCAATTCATTTAAGATCAAAACAGGGAATGAGATGAATATAAAACTGCATTGCTAATTATTATCTGATAGTGAACCCCTTGATACTGTTATGATCTATGAACAGGTGTATACCTGCCAAGTCGATCGGAGGACCTGACCTGAAGCCGCGCGGGTAACTGAAGGGCGAATGCCCTATAGATGATAACTGGCGGGGTCACTAATTAAATGACAAATCACTGTGTAAACTGATTCATTGATATACTTACCGAAGCATGATAACTTTGATAAATACACTCTGATTTCTAAAGATACATGCAATGAACTTACCTGAAGTCTTTAAAATGATATTTCACTTGATAATACTTAAGCGCAACGGAAACGATACACTAAGCCCCGATTCTGCTAAAGAAATGTAATTATAGGTAAATGCAGTTAGTAAACAATATTTACTCCTGTAATTTGTAACTTTAATGGAAATTGATTAATTAAAAAGCTTCCACAATTCCAATAATTCAATATAAGATAAGTTACAATGAAAAGATTTGAAAAACAATCAATTAGGGTTGTTGAACTTGAAATACAACAAACTGAAACAAAATAGACCAAATTGGAATGATTGAGGTGATAATGAAAAGATTTTAATTGATATAAATGGAATATGGGTTTCTGATATTTTTGAAATAGATAATAGAAGTCTAAAATGGATAATAGGAGGTTTAATGCCATGAGGGATGTTGTGAGGTTCATAAAAGCTCAAATAATACCAGCTTGGTTCGATGGACATTGATTTTGAGTCATTATGCTTTCTTCCCAAATTTCATTTTCATGCTCATTTAACTTGGTTTTCAACCCAAGTAAGCTTCTATACATAATCAAACTTGTTGAACTCACTAAACTTGGTAATTTCTTTGCAATACCCATAATTAGATAGGAACTTCTGATGATAAATCCAAATGTCGTGATTTCTTTCTTCCGCCGTATTACCGATTGATGGTCTACCTTAGAAAATCCATATCTTTCACTCCCGACCTCCAATTGAGATATAAAACCCCAATATGAAAAAATCACAAAGTCCTATAAAATCTCATTGGGGACACAATACATGATTCACATAGTAAGGCTCCTAAAATTGGGAAAGAACACAACCGTGCACAACTTTGGTGCAAACTGCGCAGTCCTAGAAAAACGGCCATAATTTTTTCCACAAAACTCGGATTAAGGTGATTCAAAAGGCATTTGAAAGATAACTCAAGGAGCTATCCACACACCAAAAATCACAACTTTTTAATGACCCAATCAACACCAGTTTGTTTCATAACATCCACTGTTCAAGTCTTCAGTAAATTGGTCATAACTTTGTCCACACAACTCAAAATTAAGTAATTCCAAAGCCTGTTGAAAGCTAACGCATTCAGATATCAATAGACCAAAAATAATGATTTGTGGATGTGCCAATCAGTGCCAGTTATTTCCCAAAGTGGCCCCTATTTTTGGGTCTGTTTACAGCATAATAGCTTATATTTACAATATTTTCTTCACAAACACCCCCACTAAGATCACTCTTTAACTCATCCAAAACCACACCAACATTACCATAATCATTTACGATGATAAAGATTACCAAATCAAGTACAAAATAATCTAAATCCATCACTTCAAACTTAAACTAGCATGACCATGAACAATCTCAACTCCCATATGTTTTTATGCTTAATCAACACTTAAACACTTCAAAGATAGCTCTTAATCTTATCAAAATAGCATGATCAATAAGAAAAACCAATAAAAAATAAGAATCAAAAACAAAAATCAGCATGATAGGGATTGAAGTTTACTCACTTTTTGCTTGGATATATGGAGATGGAGGGGGTGTTTGGTGGTTGTGGGAGCTGGGGATGGTGGCTGGTGGTCGGAGGTGGCTGGGAGTGGTGACAACCACCAAGAATAGCAGTAAACTTAGGCTGAACATAGGCTGGGCAGCCATGGGGTGGAGGAGGAGAGGAGGAAAGAAAGCCTTGTGTTTGTTTACTTGGTTGAAAATGATTTTGTAATTTACTTGGTTGATATAAAGCCTCCAAAAACAAGATTTTTTTGTTAATTATAATTAGCCTAATGATGGTAATCGGCTAAATAAAAAGGGGTGTAACCTTGTTGGGCCAAAATTGGGCCCAATTGAGTTAGGCTTGAAATAAGAACACTCCATCGCGATAAAATTTTTGCGTAGCTCGAAATTATTTATTTTTTGGTGATGTTATGAAAAATAATTAAATCTTTTAAATTATAATTATCGAGACCTACTATCGATTTTTCTGAAAATTTTCGGTAAATGAAACCCGAATTGCAAAGTGGAGCCCAAATTGAATTCTCCCGTTCGGGATGATTAAATGAGATAATTGCATGTGAAAAATTAATAACATGACTTAATTAAATAGATAAATATAATTTAGGGTCGGGCTATTACAGCCTTTCCCCCTTAAAGAGTTTCGTCCTCGAAACTTATGAACTTTGCCACACATGCAAGGCTATCTCAAATAAGTATGGGTGCTTCGCTTACACTTCTTGCTCAGCTTCCCAAGTAGCTTATGAGGAGGTATAAGTTGCTCAAAGTAATTTGATTAGAAAGATCTGCTTGATGCTTAACTGCTTAATCCTGTGATCGAATATCTGCACTGGGTGCTCGTGAAACATAAGGCCCTCAATGACCGCAATGGGTTTGATTATGACAGCGTGGTCAGAATCTGAAACGTATTGCCTAAGTTATGAGGCAAGGAGCACGTTATGCACGTGTTTGAGCTATATAGATAGATCTAGTAGACAAACTATGGGATTCAACCGTTCAATAAACTGGTAAGGTCCAATAGATCTTGGCCTCAATTTAGTTCACAGTTTAACCTCTTTACACCCTTAGTTGGTGAAACTTTCTGAAAAAAACTTATCATATATGTGAAATTCCAAGAATCTCTTTCTCTTATTAACATGGCTTTTCTGTTGGTTTTAATTGTATGATTTCAAGAGTCTTCTGACATATGTCACCATATTGAATGTTGTGGAAGATCTTCATGACCTAGTAGATGATTTTGTTGTCAATGTCTACCATCATTTTATCCTAATGTTTCAAGTAGATTTCTCTGCTAGTATTATCACAACACTGATCGCTAGGAGTTCCATGTTTTCCTCAATTGCAAATGTTGGTTATAGGTCGTGAAGTACTACAGGCTCTAACTTAGAAGAGTTATATCTATTGATATTTTTAAGTGCTTGCCCATTCGTCTCAGGATGATAAGAACTGCTAAAATTTAATTTACTTCCAAAGGCTTTTTGAAGTGCTTGTCAAAACAGGCTTGAAATCTCTTATCTCTGTCAGACACTATATCTGAGGGAAACCTATGATAAAGTCCATTAAAATTGAATCCCTTTCTTAAGATTTTGTTTTATTCTTTGGAACTCAGGATCACTGTCCTGATCCACTTTAATTTCCTCCATGAGGGAGGGCTGTAAGGTAAGTGCCGGCAATTGAACATTCGCCTTCTTGTGCGACACCAATTGAATGCCTAAGTCCCCAAGCTCTCTTAAGAGATTCAACTGAGCAGTCACTATAGTGGTCAAGGGATGTCGTACCTTCCTATTCAGGGCATCTGCCACAACATTTCCAGTTCTTAGTTGACATTGGATCTGCCACAACTAATGTTTCATGTAGATTGAGCTTTTCCTGAGTGAAGATCTACTTCAAACTTTGATGATCAGCATTGATTTTTCATGATACTCCATAGAAGTAATGTCTCCAAATTTTCAGTGCAAATACTATAACTGCTAACCCCAGATCATGGGTAGGGTAAGTCTTCTCATAAGACTTGAGTTGTTGGGAGGCATAAGCCACCAGTTTATCTTCTAGCTAACTTTGTAGTTTCCTTCAACCTATTGGTCAGGGAAGACAATATTTGACAAACCCTTCCTGAAACTCGATAATTCCCTGCTAATCCCAAAAAGTTTCTAGTCTTAATGCAATGGTGGGTATTGGGCACCTTGTAACTGCTTTCACCTTTTGCAAATCAACTTTAATCTCTTCCTTTGAAACCATATGTTCCAAAAATTCCGTTGTTTCTAACTAGTACTCATGCCTCTTGTATTTGCTATATAACTGACACTCCTTCAAGGTCTACAACACTGTCCTCAAATGAATAGTATGCTCATCTTTGTCCTTAGAGTATTTCAAGATATCTTTTATGAACACCACCACAACTTGTTTACATATGGTCTGAAACTCTATTCATACGATCCATAAAGGTCGCAGGGCCATTGATTAGGCCAAAAGGCGTTGCAGTGAATTCATAATGACCCAAATATGATCCTTAATGCAGTCTTGGGGCTGTTTTGAGGTTTGAGCCTAAGTTGATGATACCTTAACCGCAAATCAATCTTGGAGAAAACTCTTGTTCCTTACAGTTGATCAAATAAGTCATCTACTTGGGGCGATGGGTATTTGTTTTTGATGGTGATCTTGTTCAGCTCTCTGTAATCAATACATAACCACAAGGTTCCATTCTTCTTCTTTACAAATAGAACTGGGCACCCGATGGTGGCACACTTGGGTGGTCTGATAAATCCCTTCTTTAAGAACTCCTCTAACTAAATCTTCAGTTCTTTAAGCTCAATTGGGGTCATACAATATGGGATTTTGGAGATAGGTTCAGCACCAGAGATTAATTCAATCTCAAAACCAATTTCTCTTTGTGGAGCAGTCCCGGTAACTTTTCAGGAAAACATATCTGAGTTCACAAACTATAGGGATATTTTCTACTTTTTCTTCCTTAGGTTAAATGTTAAGAGCATAACACTAATACACAATATATCCTTGACATAAGAGCTCACTTATTTTCATAGCAAAATTGAAAGGACAAGGTTTTTTTTCCTTTCTTTGCCCATAGAACATATTTCTCTCCCTTGTTCATCTCTTGAAATAACCTTAGGGTCTCCACAATCTATCTTGACCTCATAAGTGCACAACCAGCTCATTTCCAGAATGATATCAAAGACTGACGAGTCAAATTGAATCAGAACTCCAGGGAATACTATCCCGCTAATAGTAATTGGGACAAATTTATAAGAGATAGAATACTAAACTCTAGAGTTATTGGGTAACTTGATTCCATAATTGGTTTCTGCCTCCTTCTTCTCAAGGTTCACTTGCATGGGAGATCGTGTGAATATAAATGAATGAGTGGCAACTGAATCAATCAATACACAAAATGACTTTGAAATTGAAAGAGAGTTCCTATAACTATTGTACCAAAGGTGGCAGCTTCTTTCTTACTCAACATATAAGCCCTTCCTACAGCTGTGGGCCTTCGGGAACAGGCAGCAATGAAGTGCTCTGGGCTACCGTACCACGTCCATTTGTTAGTTCCCACTTGGCAATCCGAAGCGGTGTAGTTAGTTCTTCCACAAATCGGCTCCAAGTGAAGTCAGGCCCTAAGAGCCTATTCTTAATAGTGTTCCACCAAATATCAGTTTTACCAGTTAAATAAAATGTTTTAATGTTCACCTTTTTATCCCTTAGAACCTTTACTACCGACGATTTTCTCCATTCCTCGAATCCATTCTTTAAGTTCCACTGGGTCATACTTTCCACTCTAGAGTTCTTTAGTCTGAATCAGCTGAAGGTGTTTTTCACGAGCTTGGGCAGTCTGAACTATCAGACTTCTAAGCTGAATTTCATTGACCAAATCGTCTCCAAATGTGCAGCAACTTGGGTCATTGGAAAGCTTACTTTCTGTAATTTGACATAGACTAATCAAAATGTCTCTATCTGATTGAATGCATAGGCTGTAAGTGGGCTAAACTCAGACCTTGTGCATTGAAATTCTGCCCAGTTTGCAAACTTTGACTTGTCTAGCAATTTTGACAGACCCTAGCATTTTTAACTGACCAAATGACCTCCAACCGGCTTCAAACTTGTTTCACATGAAAGATATCTCTCTAATCATAAAGTCAGGCTAGAAAATCCCTGCATAAATCATGCTGATCATGGACAAAAGTTACCTCAAAGTCGGACCTTGTGCACGGATCAAAACTGCCAAGTTGATTGAACTTGCATATCGTGCCCACACTTAGTTGTCCCTATACATTTAATCTCAAAATGAGTCAAGGGCCCTTCATAGGACACATTTGTAACAGGCCCCAACCCTAGGGCTAGGAGTGTTAGTGATTCTTAAATTCCTGGGGCGAAACGGATAGAGTTTCACCTAAAAACTAACCATTTCCAGGCTTAAAGCCTTACATCAAATCCCCTATACTGAATAGAAGTATAAAAGGATATCAAATCAAGCTCAACGGCTACACACCGGAGAGGACAACTCTACGGGCCACATGCCTGGAGTACTAGGGTTTACATCCTAAAAATAAACAATTATAGCTAAAAGGATAACATACCATTCAGATGGGTGGCTCATATGGCCATACAGAGCGACTTCTGGACATTATGGCCATAAATACCTAAATGCATTGGAGGCACCTTTAACTTGTTGTTTGAAACCACCCTCGAATATGACGCTTGAGATCAAACTATATGTACATTATATGGATCCATTTGATAAAGAAGAATACACGAGTGGAATATGTGAGAGATAAGCAGACATTACTATTGTCACAAATCTCCAATGATATCAAAATAATTCTCACTAACGAAGTTTCTGGATCTCCTAACTCCACTTCGATACTCCATATCTCATCAAGAAAATCTCAACCTGGCTCTGATACCAAATCTGCAACACCCCCAAATTAAACATGTTTCACTGTTTGTATTTTTCCTAAAAAATCCTTCAATGAGAATCTGATAAACCCAATGATAGGGGCGTTACCGTCGTCCAAGAGGACAAGGTTTGAAACATGAGTGCTATAAATAACACAGTTAAGCAAAGCTTCAACGATACACAAACACCAGATCAAACGCTATATAATCAACTGTTAATCAACATAAGGTTTATACACCCTAGTGAAATAATTCACCATATAATCTACATTTCCATCCACTGAAGATTTTAATATACAGCTTCAAAAATATGTATGTACTATATCATGGTCGATCCACCCAAATTTTCTTGCTCAACTTATTCTCTTCCGCTGGTTTACTAGCATGAAGGCGATTCTCTGAGCATTTGCCTAAAACAAAATATGAAAAACATTTCGAACTGTGAGTCGAAGCTCAGTACATGTATTTCTATATTGTTAAGTGATCATTGAAACACTGATTTGGGCTCACCTTGTAATTCATTTAAGATCAAAACAAGGAATGAGATGAATATAAAACTGCATTGCTAATTATTATCTGATAGTGAACCCCTTGATACTGTTATGATCTATGAATAGGTGTACACCTGCCAAGCAGATCGGGGGACCTGACCTGAAGCCGTACGGGTAACTGAAGGGCGAATGCCCTATAGATGATAACTGACGAGGTCACTAATTAAATGATAAATCACTGTGTAAACTGATTCATTGACGTACTTACCGAAACATGATAACTTTGATAAATACACTCTGATTTCTAGGGATACAGGCAATGAGCGTACCTGAAGTCTTTAAAATGATATTTCACTTGATAATACTTATGCACGATGGAAACAATAGAGTAGTCCCCGATTCTGCTAAAGATATGTAATTATAGGTAAATGCAGTAATTAAACAATATTTACTCCCATAATTTGTAACTTTAATGGAAATTGATTAATTAAAAAGCTTCCATAATTCCAATCATTCAATACAAGATAAGTTACAACAAAAAGATTTGAAAAATAAATCAAATAGGGTTATTGAACTTGAAATACAACAAACTGAAACAAAATAGACCAAATTGGAATGATTGAGGTGATAATGAAAAGATTTTAATTAATATAAATGGAATATGGGTTTCTGATATTTCTAAAATGGATAACAGAAGTCTAAAGTGGATAATAGGAGGTTTAATGCCATGAGGGATGTTGTGAGGTTCATAAAAGCTCAAATAATACCAGCTTGGTTCGATGGATACTGATTTTGAGTCATTACTTTGCTCACTTCCCAAATTTCATTTTCATGCTCATTTAACTTGGTTTTTAACCCAAGTAAGCTTTTATACATAATCAAACTTGTTGAACTTACTAAACTTGGTAATTGCTTTGTAATACCCATAATTAGATAGAAACTTCTGATGATAAATCCAACTGTCGTGGTTTCTTTCTTCCACCACATTACCGATTGATGGTCTACTGTAGAAAATCCATATCTTTCACTCCTGACCTCCAATTGAGATATAAAACTCCAATATGAAAAGATCACAAAGTCCTCTAAACTTTCACAAAACATGATTCACATAGTAAGGCTCCTAAAATTGGGCTGGAACACAACCATGCACAACTTTGGTGCAAACTGCGCAGTCCTAGAAAAACAACCATAATTTTTGCCACAGAACTCGGATTAAGGTGATTCAAAAGGCATTTGAACGATAACTCATCGACCTATCCACACACCAAAAATCACAATTTTTTAATGGCCTAGTCAATACCAGTTTTTTCCGTAAAGTCCACTGTTCAAGTCTGCTCCCAGTTTCGATGTATTCTGCGCAGTCTTCAGTAAAGTGGTCATAACTTTGTCCACACAACTCAAAATTAAGCAATTCTAAAGCCCATTGAAAGATAATGCATTGAGCTATCAATACACTAGAAATCATGATTTGTGGATGTTCCAATTAGTACCAGTTAATTCCGAAAGTGACCCCTATTTTTGGGTCTGTTTACAGCATAATAGCTTATATTTACAACATTTTCTTCACAAAATCCCCCACTAAAATCACTCTTTAACTCATCCAAAACCACACCAACATTACCATAATCATTTACGATGATAAAGATTACCAAATCAAGTATAAAATAATCCAAATCCATCACTTCAAACTTAAACTAGCATGACCATGAACAATGTCAACTCCCACATGTTTTTATGCTTAATCAACACTTAAACACTTCAAAGATAGCTCTTAATCTTATCAAAATAGCATGATCAACAAGAAAAACCAATAAAAAATAAGAATCAAAAACAAAAATCAGCATGATAGGGATTGAAGTTTACTCATTTTGTGCTTGAATATATAGAGATGGAGGTGGTGTTTGGCGGTTGTGGGAGTTGGGGATGGTGGCTGGTGGCCGAAGGTGGCTGGAAGTGGCAGCAACCACCAAGAACAGTAGCAAACTTGGGCTGAATGTAGGCTGGACAGCCATGGGGTGGAGGAGGAGAAGAGGAAAGAAAGCCTTGTGTTTGTTTGCTTAGTTGAAAATGATTTTGTAATTTACTTAGCTGATATAAAGCCCCCAAAAACTAGATTTTTTTGTTAATTATAATTAGCCTAATGCTGGTAATTAGCTAAGTAAAAAGGGGTGTAACCTTGTTGGGCCAAAGTTTGGCCCAATTGAGTTAGGCTTGAAATTAGAACACTGCACTGCAATAAAATTTTTGCGTAACTCGGAATTATTTTTTTTTGTAATGTTATGAAAAATAATTAAATATTTTAAATCATAATTATCGAGGTCTACTATCGATTTTTTCCAAAAAGTTTTGGTAAATGAAACCCGAAATGCAAAGTGGAGACCAAAATGAATTCTCCCATCCGGGATGATTAAATGAGATAATTAAATGTGGAAAATTAATAATATGACCTAATTAAATAGATAAACATGATTTAGTGTCGGGCTATTACATAATATTTGATCACCAATCACATGCCTACTAATCGCTCATCATCTAAACACAAAATTACAAGCATGAGGGAACAAATAAACATTTACACAAGTAATGACATACTTATCACCACTAACATAACTATTGTTCACCGAGCATATACCTTTTGTTCATTACCTATCCAATACACTTATCACACATGGATTGATTAGAGACATTACCTCTCATCCACATCTTCAACATTGCCAAAAACATACTATTGAAGAGATTTTGAGGTGACAAGAGAGGGTAAAAAGTCATCCTTAGGGATGATTTGTGATTAGCTTAACATTGACTTAATTGAGAAATGGGGTTTTAATTCAACTTCACTAAATTTCTCTAACATGCAAATTTAATCTACTTTTTCTACAACTAAGGATCCCAAGCAAGTAATAACAACAAAAAGTAGACTAACCTAACTAACAATCACTAAGAATGTTTAGATAACACATGGCATGTAAAAACAGGGTGATCAGGGCCCTACGATCTATCCATGGTGGTTCCCACAGATTGATCGTGACCAGCACTATTACCCAGAGCTTGCCAGTTTTCTTCATAGCTGTTCGTGTTCTGTGCGTGTGGCGGTTTTGCTCACTTGATTTCAGCCATAAAAAGCCATTTTTACTACTTCATCCATCCTTATTCCATTTCCTCTCTTTAACATCCACCATCTAGATTAGGATTCAGATTGGATTAGAGGAAGAGAGAGTGAATAGAAGTGAAGATTTGCAAAGATTCCATCTCAGCTTTGCAACGACGGTTCAAGCGCTTGGCTGAGCATTTCTTTTCTCTTCTCTTTTCTCATTTTAGATTTATGTTTTGTAATTTTGATTATGATTTTGTTGTTTTGATTTTGGAGTTAAGCAATTCATAGTTAATTTCTAGATTTGCTATTCATCTCTTTGAGTATTTCAGAATTATTGGATTATTTTATCGAATCTTAGATGTTTATTATCTTGTAAGAAATTTGATCACTTTCTTACATGTTTTAGGTATTGGATGAAGAACTGAAAGGTGAAATTTAATACTTGACCCCTAGGATTTGACTTGATCATATGATGTCTTTGGAAAGAATTACCAATCAAGAGAGCTAAAATGATAATCGTATGCTTAATGAGTCTAAATAGATCAAGAGCCCTTGAGAAATGGTAATTGGTTAGATTAAGGTATTTCACTTCACCTCGAAAGAGGGTTGTGATACTTCGATGATCAGTTTTAAAATAATCAATTGAGGAAGAAGTGCTTGATTGATACATGAATCAATGAGAGGTTGCTTGTTTTGTATAATTCCTTGATATTTATCTATTAGGTTAGATAGTAGATTAGTTTTATTTCAATATCAAATTTTGATTCGCTTAGCCTATCTTAAGGAGATAAAGTCCAATAGATTAACCCAGTCCTTTTGGGGGACGACCTTGATCTAATACAACTCCATTGTGTGCTTGCGGCTCTATTAAGTTTTTGACACCATTGCTGGAGACTAGTGTTAAATATTGGCTTTCCTGAATAGGTTTGAGCATGAATAGGTGCGTCATGCGCTTACGGCCCTATCAAATTTGAGTATGAATTGTTTTAGAGTTATTCTAAACAATTAAATGTCTTTCTTGCTTAATGTGGTCGTTATATGGGTAAATAGGAATTTTTAAACATTGTTGATCAGAGTGTGAATAGTGAAGCCCAAGCTCTTTTGGAGTACTGGGTTTTTCTTGCTAAAAGCACTGATGAAGTATGGTATTTGCTTGAGTAGATTGCTTGGGATTCATTTGAGGTTGAAAAGGCTAGTCGTAGTTCTAGCTATTCATCCTCTAATCCTTGTGCATGCTATTCCAGATGTTAATATGCTACTTTTTGGTATGATTTGTGTAATTCTTCTGACCATGATACTAATTTGTGTCCTTGTTTGTAACTCCCCTAAATTTCTAATTCCTTTTATTTACTAATATTTATCCTACGTGGTAGCAGAAAATCTAATGGGTTGTTACTGCCATATTCCCTGTTAGGAAATACAAGGTTGAGTATCATATGAAAGCGCATTGATGTATATCTTATTGCTAATTTGAACGAAAATTCAAATCTAGTTTACAACTACATAAGGGTGTCAAATCTAAAATAAATTCATCTTGAAACAAAGTTTATCTCAAACTCCATATATAAGTCTTATCTGACAACTCCCTCGCTCTAAACCGAAGTATCTTCCTCATGCTCATGAACTTCCCCTGAAAACAAAACATTTTGAAAGGGTGAGACAAGCAATTTTAGGGGTGGGGAAAACACAGGTAATTCAAATGTTCATGACAAGCACCCAACCATTCCTAATCAGAAACATAAAATCATCCTAGTCCCACTCATTCAGTTTGCAAGGTCCAAAAATATTTTAAGATATGCCCGCAACAAAACATTAAAAGATCAACTCAAATATTTAAGATATCTCATCATGACTTTAATTAGGAAAATCTCCCAAACATCAACTCAAATCATTTCCAAATTCACCTATAAAGTGCATTTTCAAGGGGATGTTTAGGGGAGTCAGGGAATAATCATTACCTATTTGGGAGCGACACATCAGCTGGAGCTTGGGGTTCTAACTTGGGCCTATTCAAATTTCCAAAGTAGCTTCTATTAGTCTTAATTCTTAGCCTGACCTCTCACACGATAAATTATAGCCCATTAATTCCCTAAATTTGATTTTTAGACCTAACTACTAGGTTAGGCTCTCGAAACTATTTTTAGAGTACTCCTGGAATAATTATAACACACTTAATTGTACACTACCCAGACCACAGCCAAATCATACACTGGACTTCTTGGGGCTATAACTTCTACTCCTGACATCGGATTTCGAAGATTCATACCATTCTGGAAAGGCCAACGCATAAACTACAACTTTCCTTTTAGGGCCACTAATAGATTCTTGACCTAACAGATTCCAATCTACCCAAAACTCCAATTTATCCTAGTGCAAGTTAGCATTGCATAGTCTTTGTATTTTAGTCATAACTCTATGATTTTAACTTTGATTTATGAGATTCAAATTTTTATGGCAAGAGGATGCATAGGTCTATCATTCATATGTTTTTCATATGTTTTGGAAAGGTTCATAATTAGCAGTAATTAAACAAAGTCCACCCATGTTCTGATCGCAGTGAAATTAGTAATTTACCCCATGTTTGATCTTAAATTCAATCAATCCCGACCCAAGCCCTTTGCAATTATAACACCCAAATGCACATAACCCATTGTTTTTATTCTCTCTATAAATTTCACTAATTAGAGGTGATAACCCAATGAAAGAGGCATTACTACCCTCCAAAAGGGACAAGGCTTGCTTATTAGTAACAACCATAACAAAGCTGAACATTTGTCACCTCCAAAAGGCATTGACAATCACAAACCGTCAAAACCAAACATAAATAGTTTCTAACTTTCTCAAGGTTTACACCAAAATATACTAACTCTCTGTAGAGCATACAGTTCCAACATCAGAATATTTGACAATATAATGCTAAAAACATTTTAGAACTAACTCACCACTGTTTCTTTCGAACTTCCTTGGTCACTTATCTCCTCCATTTGACTTGCTAGCTTGAGGGCGATTCACTGAGCATTTGCCTAAAACAAAACATGAAAACATTTCAAATTGTGAGCCGCAGCTCAGTACATGAATTCCTGTATTTTAAATGTTCATTAGAAAGCTGGTTAGCCCCACATTACAATTCATTTTAATTTAAAATAGGGAATAAGATGAATATAAAACTGCATTGCTAATTATTATCTAATAGTGAACCCCTGATAACTGTTACGATCTGTAGATAGGTGTACACTTAGCAAGTCAATTGGGGGACCTAGCCTAAAGCCGTGTGCGTAACTAAAGGGCAATGCCCTACAACTGGTGACTAATTGGGTCACTAATTATGTGATAAATTACTGATTAAACTGATTCATTGATGCACTTACCAAAAATATTATAATTTTGATAAATACATTCTAATTTCTACATATACAGTTAATGAACATACCTGGAAATTTTAATACAATCTCACTGAGTAATATTATGCACAAAAAGGGGAAGAAATAATAGATTAAGCCTTGATTCTGCTAAAAAATGTCCTTATAAGTATATGTAGTTGGCAAAAGCAAAACTTATTCTCATAGTGATAATTTAGCTCAAAAGGGTAAAGGCTTAACAGTGGAAAAGTATAAACTCCCAATGTCAACTTGGGACCTAAATCACCAATATGGAAAGCTTGGAAAGTCTCTCAAAACTTTCATTCATAGTGCAAAATATTATTCCCACAATAGGATTCATAAAATTGGGCTAGAACACAACTGTGCGCAGTGTCGGTCTATCCTGCACAGTCCTAGCAAAATGGCCATAAAATTTTTCACAGAACTCAAATTAGAGTGATTCAAAAGGAATTTGAAAGATAATATATGGTGTATTTATCCACCAAAAATCAAAATTTTTCAATGGGCAGAACATTACCAATTTATTCGTAAACAGTCCCTGTTTTAGGTCTCTTCACAGCCCTATTGTTCTTGTTTCCTCCCTTCTCTTCACATAATTTCCCTCTAAAACCACTCCTAAAAATCAATAAACAATACTTTGTTCTTATAATACCTTATATGACCTTATTACCTCAACATACTCCATAATTATCTTTATATATTCCACAATTTTTTTCTCTTTACAAAAACACTCAAAATACATCCATAATCACACTTGTTTGCTTAAATGAGCAAAATAACCTCTTATAATCAATTGGAGAAAATTCCATAATTCACCCCTTTTACAAGAATCACACCAAGTCATTTCCCAAGTTAAACAACACGTCCAAGAATCATTTCTCATCCAAGTACACATAAATAACATATTTGATGCCAAAAGAAACCTGAACCATGCAAGCCATGCATAATCATTAAAACCATAGCTTATGACCAACTTAGATTCACCTTTAACTCATTCAAAACCACACCAACACCACCATAACCATTGATAGGATTAAAGACTACAAAATCAAATACAAAATAATCCAAATCTATCATTTAACTTAAGCTTGCATGATCGTGGACAACCCTAAACCCTAGCATGCTTCAAGCTCTATACTAACAATTAAAAATAGCAAAATAACTCTTGCTTCCATCCAAATAGCATGATTAAAACTCAAATCAACATAAATAAGAATCAAAATCAAAAATCCAAAGAAGCAACATTAGCGTTACTCAGTTTGAGCTTGAATTAAAAAAAAAAAAAAGAGATGGAGGTGATGTTTGGTGGTTTTGGGGATTGGGAATGGTGGCTGGTGGTGCTAGGGTACCATGGTGGTCGGAGGTAGCCACGGGCTTGTGACAGGCTGGCTGGAACAGTGGTGGAAATAGTAGCTCTGTAGGGGGAGGAGGTGGCCGAATTTGGATAGAAGGAGAGGAGAGGAAATGGCCTGAGTTTGGTCATATTTTTTTAACTTGTTTAAGATACTCGACTAATATTGATCCACTCAAAAGTAGCTTTTAGCTAAGTATGATTAGGCTTAAACCATGGTAATTAGCTAGGTTTAATCGACAAGCTTGTTGAGCTTTCCATTGGGCCAAAATAAATTGGGCTCAGTAGTAAAATGCTCTATAACGACAATGTTTTTGCGCAACGATAATAAATTTTTTTTTGATGTTATGGAAGAATAATTTAATCAGCTAAGTCATAATTATCAAGGCCTAATAGCAATTTTTCCAAATTTTTCTTTTTCATTAATAAAAACCCAAACTGTAAAGTCAGGACCCAAATGAATTTTTCTCACTGGGATGATTAAATGCGATAAATAATTGTGAGAAAAACATTAACGTGTTGTAATTAAATAAATAAACATGATTTCAGGTTCGGCTATTATGGCCTTCCGCCCTTAAACTGTTTTGTCCTTGAAAGTTATGAACTTTATTGAAATATGCAAAATTACCTCAAATAAATGTGAGTATTTGGCTTTCATTTCCTCTTCGGTCTCCCAAGTGGCTTCTTGGGAGGTATGACTTGTCCAAAGCACCTTGACTAGAGGTATCTGTTTGTTACGTAGCTGCTTAATCTTATGATCTAAT
The DNA here is from genome assembly GCA_029747015.1 of Carnegiea gigantea. NCBI lineage: Eukaryota > Viridiplantae > Streptophyta > Magnoliopsida > Caryophyllales > Cactaceae > Carnegiea > Carnegiea gigantea. The sequence goes on from JAKOGI010001776.1 coordinate 114,294, forward strand.
ATCTAGACTGGATGCTCTTCGTACACTAGATCCCTAATGATTTCCATAGGTTCAGATATGATGTTATGGTCTGGATAGGGAATATATTTCCTGAGCTAAGAGATGTGAAACACATTTTGCATGTGTTCAAGTTCTGTTGGCAGATCCAGCCGATAGGCTATAGGATTCAACTTTTCAATAATGTCATAAGGTTCAATGCATCTTGGACTCAATTTGCCTCACACTCCGAACATCTTGATACCCTTGGTTGGCTAAACTTTAAGAAAAACTTTATCGCCTTCTTGAAACTCCGGAGGCCACACTCTTTTGTGAGCATAACTCTTTTGCCGACGCTAGGTAACCTTAATATGCTCTCAAATTCTTCTTATAGTTTCAATGGTTTCCTAAATCATTTTGGGGCATATAATCAATGCTTTATCCAAATCACTCCATCACAGCAGGGCTCTACATTTTCTCCCGCACAAAGCCTCAAACGAGGCAATTTTTATGGTGGACTAGTAGCTATTGTTATAAGAAAACTTCAGCAACGGTAAATCGTCTTCCCGTTTCCCTTGGGGCTCCAATACACAAGCTTTTAGCATGTCTTCTAGAATTTGATTCACTCTTTGGGTTTGCCCATCTATTTCAGGGCGATAAGAGCTGTTAAAGTTCAATTTGGTCGCAAAGGCTTTTTGATGTGCTTGCCAAGAAGGGGCTTGGAATCTTTTATCCATATCTAATATTATGTCTGAGGGGATCCCGTGTAGATAGACTATCTCCTTAACATATGGATGGCCTAGTTTTTCAATTCCCCAAGTATCCCTAATTGGCAGAAAATGGACCGACTTGTTAAGTCGATCAACTATAACCCATATAACATTCTTCTTCAAATGAGAAAGGGGTAAACCTGTAACGAAGTTCATTGAGATCGAATCCCACTTTCAAGTGGGAATTTCTAGAGGCCATAGTTCACCCACGGGATGTTGATGCTCTACTTTAACCTTCTGGTAAGTTAGGCTCTTGTCTATGTATTCTGCAATCTCTTTCTTTATATTATTCTACCAGAAGTATTACCTCAAGTTTTTATGCATCTTGGTGCCCCCTGGATGCACCGAGTAGCGAGTATTATGAGCCTCCTCTACGGTCTGTTTCCTCAGTTCCTAATTTTTGGGTAAAAACAGGCGGTTCTGGAATCGTAGGGTCCCATCCTCATGTACTACAAACCCAGGAGACTTTCATTTTTCTAAATTTGCTTTATTATTTGGAGTTTAGGATCACTTTTCTAGTTCACCCTAATTTCCTCCACTATGTAGGGCTGTAAGGTAAGTGCTGATAATTGGACATTTGCTTGCCATATGACACTATTTGAATTCCCAAGTTCTCAAGCTCTCTCAAGAGACTCAATTGAGTAATCACCATAGTGTTTGAGCTATGTTGCACTTTCCTACTCAAGGCATCCGCTACAACATTTGCTTTTTCTGGTAGGTATTGAATTTGCAAATCATAATCTTTACGTAACTCAAGCTAACACTATTACCTTAAATTAAGCTCCTCCTAGGTGAAGATATGCTTTAGACTTTGATGGTCAGTATAAATCTTACATGGTACCCCATTATAAGTAATGTTTACAAATTTTTAGTGTAAAGACCATAGCTACTAATTCCAAGTCATGAGTAGGGTAATTTTTCTCAAAAGATTTGAGTTATCGAGAGGCACAAGCTACTAGTTTGTCTTCCTGCATCAGACCGTTCTTCAGCGCATCACTATAAATAGTATACTCATTACCTTCTACTGGTAGTGTTAGGATTGAGGCGATAGTTAATCACTGCCTTAGCTCTTCAAAAGCCCTCCCACATTTCTTTGTCCACTCACTTTGTTTAGCAAATCGATTAGGGGCAAAGCTGTTTTTGAAAAGTCCTTAATGAACCTTCGATAATAGCCTGCTTAACCCAAAAAGCTTCTAATCTCAGTGTCATTGGTAGGCCTTGGCCATTCTGTGATTACTTGCATCTTCTGAGGGTCAACTTTTAATTCCTTCTTTTATAATCACATGTCCTAAGAATACCACTTCTCCCAACCAACATTCACACTTCTTTAATTTGCTATAGAGTTGATGCTTCCTCCAGGTCTGTAGCACCATCCTTAAATGATCAGCATGTTCCTTTCTATCCTTAGAATATATCAAAATGTCATCTATGGAGACCACTACAAATTTGTCTAAATAGGGTCTGAAAACTCTATTCATAAGATTTGTTAAGGCTGCTGGGGCATTAGTTAAGCCAAACGGCATCATCATGAACTCATAGTGACGATACCTGATCCTAAAACGCAGTCTTGGGGATATTCTTCAGGTTAATCCTAAGTTGATGGTACCCTGACCTTAAATCAATCTTAAAGAAGACTCCTGCTCCTTGTAATTGATTTAAACAAGTCATCTATTCATGGCAAAGGGTATTTGTTTTTTATGATGATCTTGTTTAGCTCCTTATAGTCAATACATAGCCTTAACGTTCCATCCTTTTTCTTTACGAAAAATCACAGGGGTATATCATGGTGGCCCACTTGGTCTGATAAATCCCTTCTGTAACAGCTCATCTAATTGAATCTTCAATTCTCTAAGCTTAGTTGGGGCCATACGATATGGGGCTTTGGAGATAGGTTAGGCACCAGGGATTAATTCAATTCCAAATTCAATTTCCCTTCACGGGAGTAGTCCTGGTAACTCCTTAGGAAAAACATCTTCAAATTCACAAAGTATAGGAATATTTTCCGCTATCTCTTATTTTGTTTGAGTGTCAATAGCATAATACCATTATCTAATACACCCCTGACATAATAGCTTACTTGCTTTCATAGCAGAAATCAAGGGATAAGATTTTTCCTCTCTCTGCCGATAGAAACATACTTTTCTCTCTTTTTCATCCTTTAAAATAACCTTCAGATCTTCATAATCAATCTTGGCCCATAAGTGTGCAACAATTCATTCACAAAATGATGTCAAAATTGAACAGATCAAATTGAATCAAACCCCCAAGGAATGTGGTTCCACCAATGGTGATGGAAGCAAGTTTATAGGAGATAAGACACTCAACTATAGAATCATTGGGTAAGTCAAGGTTCAATTGCATGGTAGATCGAGTGGATATAAATGAATGAGGAGCACCCGAATTAAATAATACAAAAAATGGCTTTGAATTTAAAAAGAGAGTTCCAGTGACTACCGTACCAAATGTGGCAACTTCCTTTTTGCTCATTACATGTGCACATCCTACTGTTATAGGCCTTAGAGGTGGTGGCCTTTAGTAAGGTGGGGCCAAGGGTTTAGTTGTACCCTTATCTACAGCCTTCAATCTTTAAGGGCATGTAGTGATGAGGAGTTCCGAGCTTCCACACCACATGCACTTGTTGGTTCTTTCTCGACATTCAGGGGTGGTGTGATTGGTTCTTCCGCATTTCCTACAGGGCTCCACTGAGCCTATAGGACGGCTCTTCGAAAGAGTGGGAGAAGGTTTCTTCTAGTTCACACTCTCACTCAGAGCTCCTCGCTCAGTCCCTTTTGTCTTTTGGTTTATCAGATTCAGGGCCCTCAACTATGTCTTTACTCACGCTACTTCAGCTGCTCGCTCAGATGACTCTTGGTAGTCAAGATTGGTTGTCCATTAAGCTGGTTGCAAATGTAGAAGGCTAGGCCCTCTTCAAATTTCCTCATCTTGAGTCTTTCAGAGGACACAGATTCAGGGACAGACCTGGATAGTTCTATAAACTTACTAGCATACTGCAATATAGTCATACTACCACTCATCTTCAGTTCCAAATTCTTTCTCCTTTAGTCTTTGGACCACAATTGGTTAATATTTTATCCGCAGTTCTTCCAGGAATTTATTCCAGGTGAATTCAGGCTCTATAAGCCTACTCCTAACGGTGTTCCACCAAATATCAGCTTCACCAGTCAAATAATACGTCCCAATGTTTACATTCTTTTCTTCTCGAAGCTCTACCATTGTAAAAATTTTCTCTATTCCTCTTACTCATTCCTCCAATTCTATTGGGTCATACTTTCCATCGTAAACTTTAGGGTTGCATTGTATTACCCTGTTTGCCAGTTTATCATCTTTAGGAGGGTTTTCAGTAGGCACTAAGGGAATTCGTTTCATTAGTTCAGCTACCAAAGTTGGCCAGTAGTTTTGGTTTCCAATGTTGTTAGCTAATTCAGTGGGAATTGGGGGCATTTCACCAAAATGTTTTGGCATATTATATGAGGCTTGTTCACCTAATCCCTAGCCTTGGTCCGAGTTATGCCCTATGTGAGTCTTTGTATTATTTTGTACAGATTCAGACATTCTGATCATACATTAAACTAAATGATTTAATCACTAAAATAACCCAACATATAAGATAAGCATACCTAATGAATACAATTAATATGGCTCAAATATGATTTAAAATAGAAACCAAAGCTTTATTATGTCATTCTATAACTACTTGTTTACATACATAGTTGCTTTTGTATATACATGATCAGCAAAAGTATATCACATCTAACTGACTAACTAAGGTAAGCTCTGACTCATACCGCAAATCAAAACACTAATTAGCACCAGATACTAAATCCATCACATGTCCAAAAAGAAAAATGGACCTAGTCCACAAACCCAAAAAGATCTTACGTACTATATATAATGCCATATACTACATAAAATGCATCCATCCAAATCGACTGTGCTATGTACAACCAGGTCTCAAAATGCTATCTACCAAAATCAACGCCTAGAATAACCTATTAATCGCTAGAAGGATCATAATCTGGGTCAGAATCATTACCAGGCTCCTCGCCTGAATCGAAGCTTCTTTGTGATCTTCTAATCAACCTACTGCTCCCCTACTACCTCATCGATCTCTTGATCAACCTGCTACTCTCCCACTACCTCATTGACCTCCTGATCTCTGGATCATCTGCTCCTGGTAAATGGTCCTTGGGCTCCTCTGTAGGCTCATCATCTGAGCTAATCATCACTACCTTTGGTGAGTCACCACCACCTGAGCCTCCCCTGATCCCGATGGCACTAGGCTATCGGGCGTCTGAGGAGTGCTCGATATAGGTGATGATGGTGGACCCTGAGCTAGTACAGGTGTTGTGGGTGGAGGATGTGCTTGGTATAGCGAAAAATAATGTTATAGGGTCCCTATTGTGACCTCCCTCTGATCAAACTCCTCCCAAAGCATCAACTCTGAGGTGATCGTAGCCCAAGCTCCTTGGATTTGACACATAGGTCCATCCCAACCTAGGTTTCCGTCATTATGAAATCTGATGCGGAGTCTAAACTCGACTCACGGGTCAACCGCGGTAAAGATCATAACAATCTAAGTGCACGAATGGTGATATTGTGGAGCTCGGAGAAAGGGTTCTGCATATGAACTATCATGCTAGCGTGTAATAGTGAAATATGGGCAGCCACAGATGTACCAGGCATCATAGTAACTGCGTAAGCATTCATCTAGCAAGGAAAACACAAATGAGGGGCATGTAGAAGATAAGTAATATACATTTCTATTATCACATATGATATCTCCTACTAATGAACAGTCTTACACTCCAACATCAAAACTCTATACTCTGTATTCCATCAAGAAAATCAAAACCTAGCTTTGATACCAAATCTGTAACACCTTAAATGCACACAACCCACTGTTTGCATTCTCTCTATAATTTCACTAATTAGAGGTGATAACCCAATGATAGAGATGTTACCGCCGTCCAAAAAGCACAAGGCTTGCTTATAAGCCATAAACATAGCAAAGCTGAACATTTGTCACCTCTAAAAGGCATTTATAATCATAAACCATCAAAACTAAACATAAACAGTTTCTAACTATCTCAAGGTTCACACCAAAATATAGTAACTCTTTATAAAGTATGCAGTTCTAACATCATAATATTTCATAATGCAGTGATAAAAACATTTCAGAACTTACACACTACCATTCCTTTCGACCTTCCTTAGTCACTTATCTCCTCCAGTCCTAGGAAAATGGCTATAAGTTTTTCCATAGAACTCGGGTTAAAGTGATTCAAAAGGTATTTGAAAGATAACTCACTGGTCAATTGATCTACTAAAAAATAAAATTTTTCAATGGGCAGAACATTACCAGTTTATTCATAAACAGCCCCGTATTTTAGGTCTCTTCACAGCCCTATTATTCTTGTTTCCCGTCTTCTTTTCACATAATTCCCCTCAAAAATCGCTCTTAAAAATCAGTAAACAACACTTTGTTCTTCTCATTACCTTACACGACCTTATTACCCCAGCATACTCCACAGCTATCTTTATATATTCCTCAATTTTTTCTCTTTATGAAAATACTCAAAATACATCCATAATTGCACTCATTTGCATAAGTGAGTAAAATGATCTCTTATAATCAATTGGGAAAATACCACAATTCACCCCCTTTCACAAGAATGACACGAAGTCATTTTCCAAGTTAAACAACACATCCAAGATTCATTTCTCATCCAAGTACACACAGATAACATATTTGATGCCAAGAGAAAGCTAAACCCTGCTACCATGCATAATCATTAAAACTCTAGCTTATGCCAAATTAGATTCACCTTTAACTCATCCAAAACCACACCAACACCACCATAATCATTAATAGAATTAAATACTACAAAATCAAATACAAAACAATCCAAATCCGTCATTCAACTTAAGCTTGCATGATCATGGACAACCCTAAACCCTAGCATGCTTCAAGCTCTGCTAACAATTAAAAACATCAAAATAACTCTTGTTTCCATCCAAATAAGATGATAAAAGTCAAATCAACACAAATAACTCTTATTTCCATCTAAAGAAACAAGGTTAGGGTTACTCACTTTGAGCTTGAAAAAAAAAAAAGGAGATGGATGTGATCTTTAGTGGTTTTCAGGATTGGGGATGGCAGCTGGTGGTGCTAGGGTGTCGGGGTGTTCAGAGGTAGCAACGAGTTGGCAACAAGCTGGCTAGAACGGTAGCAGAAATAGTAGCTTTGTAGGGGGGAGGTGGTCGAATGTGGAGAGAATGAGAGGAGAGGAAATGGCTTGAGTTTGGTTGTATTGTTTTAACCTGTCTAAGATACTTGGCTGATATTTATCCACCTAAATGTAGCTCTTAGCTAAGTATGATTAGGCTTAACTCGTGGTAACTAGTTAGGTTTAATTAGGCAAGCTAGTTGGGCTTCACATTGGGCCAAAATAAACTTGGCGCGGTAATAAAATGCTCCGTAACAATAATGTTTTTGTGTAACTCAAATTTAAATTTTTAGGATGTTACAGAAAAATAATTTAATCACTTAAGTCATAATTATCGAGGCCTAATATTAATTTCCTTGAATTTTTCTTTTCGCTAATAAAAACTGGAATTGCAAAGTCAGGGCCCAAATGAATTTTTCCCATCGGGATGATTAAACGCGATACTGCGAGAAAAATATTAACTTGATGTAATTAAATAAATAAATATGATTTAGGGTTGAGCAATTACAACAATACATGCATACAATGTCCTTACCAATAACTCACCAATCCCAACCATCAAACTAATCCCAACCATAAGGAAGAATTAATGTTCACCTTAAAAGAAGATTGTAGAGGCAAAGGAGGGAGTTGGGGTTGTTTCTAGCTCTTCAACCACATATACAAGTCTAAACATTTGAGACAAACGTCAAGATACTTAGATTTTTGGCCAAAAGCTTATAATTTGCAATGAATTCAATGATGAGAAGATGCTTGGACTAGGGTTTTCCATAAACCCTGGCCAAACTTGCCAAGGGAATAAGAGAAAGAGAGAAGACTTACCAAGACAGTGAGAGAAAGAGGGAGAGGTGGCCGTATAAGGTGGTTGGCGGTTGGTGGTGATGTGGCTGAGGGGTGGCTGCTGGTGTGTGTGAGAGAGATTGCCAAGAGGCGACATAAAGGAGAGGGAAGAGGAATAGAGAGAGTGTGCTTGGGGGTTTCTTGTAAGGCAAGGTGAGCGGAAGAGAATAATATAAAGGCTAGGGTTCCCCTGCACTTTTTCTTCTTTCATGTTTTTAAAAAGAGAATTTCTGAATTTTCGGGCGTAATGACATGGGATGGGTTAGGGATGTACTTTCGTAATTATGATACATGGAAGACGTTATCCACTCTTGATAGTTCTGGTGGTACTTCCAACCGGTCGGCTACTTCTTCAACTCGTTGAACGACGGGGTATGACCCGATGTATCTAGAGCCAAGCATGCCGGTCATGCCAAAGCTCATGATGCCCTTAGTTGGGGACACCTGAAGAAAAACATGGTCTCCTACTTCAAACTCTAAAGATTTACGCCTCCTCCAAGTGTAGCTCTTTTAACGACTCTGGGCCGCTTTTATTCGTTCTTAGATTACCCTGACTTTCTGGGTAGTCGCTTAGATTAGCTTAGGTCCAATGGTTAATGCATTGCTAATTTGCCGCCAACACAACAAGGTTCTAGATTGCTTACCATATAACACTTCATAAGTGGCCATCCCAACACTGGAATGATAACTATTGTTGTAAGAGAACTCGATCAGTGCCAACTGCTCGTCTCAAGCTTGCTCGAAGTCTAATGCGTATGCTCGTAGCATGTCTTCCAGCATTTGAATCGTTCGTTCAATCTGCCTATTTGTAGCCAGTCGGAAGGCTGCACTAAAATGCAACAGTGTCCCGAACGCCTTCTGTAGCTTCTGCTAGAATCCAAATTGGAATCTAGTGTCTTGGTCTGAAACTATAGAATTTGGCACCTCATGTAGTCGGACGATTTCCTCTAACTAGGCATGGGCCAATTGATCTAAGGTCTTTGTGTTCCTCATGGCTATGAAGTAGGCCATTGTTCGTGAGTTGATCCATGATGACGGAAATTGCATTATTCTTCCTCTAGATTGGTGGTAGACTTACCACAAAATCCATAAAAACTGAGTCCTATTTTCACTCGGGAATCTCCAACTGTTGTAAGAACTCTGCGAGTCTTTGGTTTTTTGTTTTCACCTACTGGCATGTTAGATATTTCTCCACGTATTCTGCCGCCCCTTGTTTCATGTTGCTCTGTCAGAAACTTCATTTTAAGTCCTTGTATAACTTATTCCCACTAGGATGAATAGAGTGGAGAATGAACCCGATTCTGGAACCTTAACAACGTCCCATCTTTATGAATCATGAAGCCAGGTGCCTTCTATGTTAGCACTTCAATCTTGATCATATCGAACTGTGCATCAGCACTCTGAGTGGCCTGAATTTCCTCAATAAGGGTAGACTGTACCTCCAGGTATAAAGCATGGGTCTAATCCTCCACGTTACCACATTGATCTCTAGCTTTTTAAAGTCCTCGTACAAATCTTTGGGTAATGCCAATAAGTAGTTAAGGTTTGGGTATGGTCTATGACTTAACGCATGAGCTACCACATTTGCCTTTCTTGGGTGGTATTGAAAGTTTATATCGTAGTCTTTAAGCAATTGTAACCAACCTCGTCTGCCCTAGGTTTAGGCCCCCTTATGAAAAAAGATATTTCAGACTCTGGTGAACAGTAAAGATATCACAGTGCACCCCATATAAATAGTGCCTCAAAATTTTCAGTGCGAAAACTATATGCTGCTTGCTCCAAGTCGTGAGTCGAATAGCTCTGCTCATGAGTCCTTAGTTACCAAGAGGCATATGCTGTAACACAATGATCTTGTATTAGCACACACCCCAATCCATTCTTGGACGCATCACTATATACCACAAAGTTCTTGTCATTCGCGGGTAATGCCAACACAGGTGCACTGCTTAATCTTTTCTCAAGCTCTTGGCATGCTTCCTCGCACCTGGCGTTCCACTCATACTTACTAATCTTCCTCGTCAAGTTGGTGAGGGGGTGGTGATCTTTTAAAAATTCTAAACGAATCTATGATAATAACTTACTAATCCCAGGAAACATCTCACCTCAGTTACATTCTTCGGTATTGGCCACTGCGTTATGGCTTCTCTATTTTGAGGATCTATAAATATTCCATCTCTTAACACCACATGCCCTAAAAATGCCACTTTTTCTAATCAAAACTCACACTTCTTCAATTTCGTATATAGTTTATTTTTCCTTAGTACTTCTAAGACTGTCCTCAAGTGATAGGTATATTCCCCTGGTGTCCTTGAGTAGATCAATATATCATCTATGAACACTACTACGAATTGATCTAAGTATGATTTGAAGACCCTATTTATAACATTCATAAATGCAGCTGGGGCATTAGTAAGCCTAAACAACATCACCATGTAGTCGTAACGCCTGTATCGAGTGCGGAAGGCAGGCTTGGGTATGCCTTCCTCCTTAATACGGAGTTTATGGTAGCCAGACCAAAGGTTTATTTTGGAAAAAGTTCCCGCGCCCTCAAGCTGCCAAAAAAGGTCATCTATTTGGGGTAAAGGGTAGCAGTTCTCGATGGTTATCTTCTTAAACTCTCGGTAATCTACGTATAACCTCAAGGTCCCGTCCTTCTTTTTCACAAAAGGCGCCAGGCTTCCCATGGGGATGTACTAGGCCGGATTTAACCCTTTTCTAACAATTCGTCAAGTTGAGCCCTTAGTTCCTTAAGTTCTACAAGTGTTATTCGGTGACGGGCCTTAGAGATAGGGGTTGCTACTGACACCAAGTCAATGCAAAATTGCACCTCCCTAGGGGGTGGCATACTGGTTGTTTCTTTAGGAAAGACATTAGGAAACTCCTCTACCACTGGTATATCCCTAAGGGGTGGCTCAGAGGTTTCGGTGTCTACCATATTACACAAGAATCCCCCGTAATCTCGTCCTAGTGACTTTTAGCCTTCTATTGCAGTCATAAGCCTCACCCCATACTTCAGAATCCTCCCCTTATGAAGTATTTTCTCTCCCCTGGGGCCCCTTAGGGTGATTCTCTGTTTAGGATAGTTTATTTGAGCTTGATCCCTCGGTAGCCAATCCATTCCGAAAATGACACCAAAATCGATCAGCTTAAATTTGTATAAGTCCACCAAGAACACAAGGTCGTGCAACTGGATAGGGTAGTCCTTATATAGTTCATCACATCTCAAGGTCTTCCCATGAGGAAGAGCAATAGATTGGAGAGGGGATCTAAGTCTTGGAACTAACCCCAAAGTCCCAACCAGTTTGACAGAAATAAAAGAATGCGTAGCACTAGAATCAAACAAGACATCGACATCTTGTATTTTGATAGAGAAAGTGCCAATTATTACATTGGGAGCATCGTCAGCCTCTTCCCTTCACATCATATAGACTCTACCCCTAGTGTGCCAAGGTGGTTGGCCAGGGGGTCTTGGCTGGTTCTACTATGGAGCTCAGGCTTGAAGGTCCGAGTTTGCCGCCTGTCCACCCTTGTTTTGGTAGTGTTGTTATGGTTACTGTCCCCCAGGGCCCTGATTGGTAGGAGAGGGTGGATGCGGGCAATCCCTCACCTGATGCTGAGGACTCCCACAGCTGTAGAATTTCTTGTTGGTGCAACATTCATGTGCATAGTATCCTGGCTTCCACAAGCATTGTACGTCACTCTAGGCCGATTGTTGGTGTGCTACCCCCCATGCATATTATTGTTGTTATCGTAGTTCCTAGCAGGTCCTAGGAGGTCCTTTGTATTGGCCCTCAATGTGAAAATTTTCTTGCTGGTCTCCTTTCCTCTTGCTCCCTCACTACTCGTTGTGATATTGATTTTTCTCCTTTATGGCTCTCTCCAAATTCATAGTAGTATTGTACAATTCCTCATAAGAGACATATTAAAGCATTGACATTGTCTCCTTGACGTTTGGGTCGAGCCCTGCCTGAAAGCGGTTTATTTTTAGCTTTTTATCAGCTACGAAAGTATGAGCGAAGTGAGAGAGTTCCATAAACTTGTAAGCATAATCCAACACACTCATTCTTCCCTGTTGTAGCTGCATGAATTCATTCTCCTTCACTCTCTTAAGGGCCACAGGGTAGAACCGATTCTTAATAAGCTTCTTAAACCTCTTCCTGTCAAACCTAGGCTCATATTATCTCTTCCCTACTGTGGCCCACAAAAGGTCGGCCTCATCCTTAAGGTAGAATACTGCCAACCCCACTATCCGTTCCTTACGACATTAGAGAGCATAAAACAACTTCACTATACCCTGAATCCAGTCCTCGAAAGTTTTAGAGTGAGGAGCGCCACCTTATAATGGTGGGTTATGGTTTGCAGGTCGCTTGAACATGTACGAGTTGTCATCTTCGGTCTTCCTGTCTTTAACCTCCACTATCTTCTGCAGGTGCTCATTTTACTGTTATATTTGTTCCCATTGCATCTAAAGTAGCTCTAACAGCAGGAGGCTAGTGAGGTCCATCCTGTTAGGCGGGTTAGTCTCCTTCACATGACTGGGAGGCCCATTCCATATCCTAGGTCGGAAGGCTTCCAGTCTCTAACAGCAGGAGGTTAGTGAGGTCCATCTCATTAAGTAGGTTAGTCTCATCCACATGATTGGGAGGCCCAATCCCAATCCTAGGTCGAAAGGCTTCTAGTCGTTCCCTCAGGCTGGCTATGGCATTCTCCAGGTTCACATGTAGCCTCGAAGTGGGATGAGGTCCGGTTTGAGACTCGCTGTTGTTTCCCGACATCCTAGTTGGGGAAACAAGTCGAGTTTAGTTACAACCCTAGTAGTTCATGATATGTATTTTACAACATTTTAGTAATGCATTCTATTTGACATCACTATCATCAAGCAGTTATGCAATATTGTTCACAGTGGCATTCATTTACTACATTCATATGCACAATTTGTATTGCACTCATGCGACCAGGTTCTGGTGGCACACCACCATATGTCACATACACATCACCATAACATTAGTAGCATTCATACATAAATCGAACATATAGTTCTCAATTAAGCAAGCAGTTGCATCGATGTAAGCTCAATGAAAGCAAATTCAAATGCATACAATACAAATGATAACTGTTTCACACACTATTGCTTTCTGTACATAAGTAATGTGATAAATTTCTCAGTTCGTAATCTACTAGCAAAAGAAAGAAAAGTACAATATAATCTTCAAAGCCTAATATCTTTAACTTTAAACCATCATCTGACATCTACTGCCTATGAGCATCTAACGGGCAGTTACCCCAACACATCCGATCACACCTTTCCTGCTTCCAGTGACCAACTTCATGTTTGGGTTCAACTTCAGCTGCAACTACTTCCTTCATATTAGGTTCTTTTATTGACATCTCCTCCATTCCCTATTATAGGGCTACTTCTTTAAGGTCTTCATCCCCCTCCTACTGTTTCCAAAGGTCTCCCTCCTCTGTTGGTTCTTCCTCAGGTCTTCTTCCTTTACAGGGTCCTCCTTAGGATCTTCCTCTTCCATCGGGTCTTCCTTAGGGTTTTCCTCTTCTATGGGTTCTTCACCTGGGTTCTCGTCCTCTATGGGTTTATCTTCCCCTATAGACTCTTCCTCCCAAAAGGTGTAACTATCAGCATCATCCTCAACTGATGGTGGTGAGGTCTCATCATAGGTTGTACGTATGGGGGCTTATCGTGGGGGCCCTCATTATGTAATCGTTCAATTAGTTCTGGTAGGTCCATCATAATAGACTCCTAGTCATATAAACAACAGCTCCTTATGTCATCTTGCACTCAATTCTTAGGGTGCAACTCATTCATTCGATAGTGCCACTGCGGGATAGCCCTAAGGGTCAAAAGGAAAAATAAGGCTTGGGTTTCCCTGAATCTTAGGCAGCTGTTTGGCACGTGCTCCAGATACCTATGTATAACATCTTGAATCCGTAGAAAATGGCTAGCTATATCATATTGAGGCTTCTTTTCTACCCTCTGGTGGAAACACCTACATCCCAAACAGTGACAGTGCTGAGTACCGCTTATCTTATGCACCAATAATTCCAAATAAGACACATACGATAATATAGTGATGCTGATGCATACATGCACCTTTCCCCCCTCATACACTCAACCTCCACGCAGTCCTTAAGTCTACGTGTTTTTTAACTTTTACTATGAAATACACTATTTTAGGTGAACCTTCAGGTTAGTGAACCTGAGGTCTGATACCACTTTGAAACACCCCAAATTTCTAATTCCTTTCATTTGCTAATGTTTGTCCTACGTGGTAGCAGAAAATCTAACCGTGTGTTATTGTCGTATTTCCTGTTAGGAACTATAAGGCTGAGTATCATATGAAAGGCCATTAATGAATATCTTATTGCCAATTTGAATGCAACTTCAAATCCAATTTTCCACTATATAAGGTTGTCTAATCGAAACCCAATTCATCTTAAAATAAAGTTCAATCAAAGAAAAGTTCATCCCAAACTCCATTTCTCAGTCTTATGCGATAACTCCATCGCCGTAAACCGAACTCCCTTCCCCATGATCATGAACTTAGCCTAAAATCAAAACCTTTTAGAACGGTGAGACAAGCTCATCAACAACCACTCCTAATAGTTAAATCACATGCACAAATTCATTTCAAAAAATTTTAGAGGTGTGGGAAATATGGGTAATTCAAATGCTCATGACAGGCAACCCACCATTCCTAACTAGAAACATAAAACTCATTTAAGTCCCACTCATTAAGTTTGTAAGGAAAAAGGGCGAGCGAACTAACTAGGTCTCATGGCATGCATTTGATTTTAATGCAGTCACTTAACCATATCATAGCCTACCGTTAATTTAAATGATTACTGCTAACCTGACCCACATCCACCTGCAAGGTGGCACATGGCTACCAACCATGCATACGGTTTATATAGGGAAGGCTATTGGGCCTTCTTATAAACGAGAGCAGAATTCCCTAGTCTTGCCTAATCATTCACTTATTCTTACAATTAAAGATAGGGCTGGGGTTCAACTGGTATACAACCTATCCCAACCCAATATGGTCTAAAAAATTTCATGATATGTCTGGAAACTTAAAAGATACATACATGAAATTCCTAGGTTTCATAACAACTTTAGTAATAATAAGAAATCTCATCAGCACTTTAACCAAGAAGAATCTCCCAAACATCAACTCAAATCAATTCCAAATATTCAGCCACATAGCGCATTTTCAAGGGGATGTTCAGGGGAGTTAGAGCATGATCGTTACCTATTTGGGAGCGATGCCTAAGCTGGTGCTCGGAGTTCTGACTTGGGTCCGTGCAAATTTCCAAAGTAGCTTCTATTAGTTTTAATTCTTAGCCCAACCGTTTACACAATAAGTTATAGCTCATTAATTCCCTGAATTCCATTTTTATACCGAAAAACCATGTTAGGCTCCCCAAATTATTTTTAGGGTACTCCGGGAATAATTATAACACGCTTAGACTGGATGTGCACTACTAAGACCATAGTTAGATTATACACTGGACTTCCAGGGAATATAATGTCTACTCCCAACATCGAATTTTAGAGATTCAGTGCATTCTAGAAGGGAAAACTCATGGCCACAATTTCCTTTTGGGGCCACTAATAGATTCTAGACACAACTGATTTCAATCTATCCAAAACTCAAAACTATCCCAGTGCAGGTCACAATTAGTCTTTGTATTTTGGCCATAACTCTGATTTTAACTTCGATTTACAAGATTCAAAATTTCATGATCAAATGACACATAGATCGATCATCCATAATTTTTTATATTTTTTGGAAAGGTCAATATTTACCAATAATTAACCAAAGTCAATTGATGTTCCGGTCACAGTGAAATCAGCAATTCACTACGTGTTTGGTCTTAAATTCAATCAATCCCAACCCGAACCTTTCACAATACATGCATACAATGTCCTTACCAATAACTCACCAATCCCAACCATGAAACTTATCCTAGCCATAAGGAAGCATTAATCTTTACCTTAAAAGAATATTGTAGAGGCAAAGGAGGGAGTTCACATATAAAAATCTAGAAATTAGAGGTAAACATCAAGATACTGTGATTTATGGCCAAAAGTTTATAATTTGTAACGAATTCAATGATAAAAAGGTGCTTGGACTAGGGTTTTCTACAAACCCTTGCCAAACTTTCCAAGGAAGCGAGAGAAAGAGAGAGGACTTACCAAGAGAGTGAGAGAAAGAGGGAGAAGTGGCCGAGCAAGGTGGCCGGCGGCTAGTGACGACGTGGCCAAGGGGTGCCTGTTGGCGTGTGAGAGAGAGAATGTTGTGGGGTGTGCCGTGAGTTAAATGGGAGAGGAAGAGAGAGAGTGTGTGCTTGAAGGCTTCTTGTGAGGCAAAGTGAGAGGAAGAGAAGAATATAAACGCTAGGGTTTCCTCCCCTCTTTCTTCTTTTATTATTTTTTAAAAGAGAATTTTTGAATTTTTGGATGTAGAAGAATCATAGAATAAAGGTTTCTTTTGGCTTGGATTACTTGACTAGCACTAAGACTGCACCTGTAAATTCCCTATAAATTAATCACCCCAGTAGCTCAAGCATTCTAAGTCGGTCCATCTCAAAAATAAATCTAAATAAATTTTAGTAAGTTTTTTTTCGGGGTTTTACATTATTATGCATGTTATGCTCAACCTAACTTTGCATCACTCAATGATAATACTAATGTTATCTTGACCTTATATGATTCATGCTTTCCTTTAGGTCAATGCCCGAGACGCACGGCAGCTAAGCCTTCTAGGGTAGTAGCTAGGTTTAGTGTTGTTGATGCATGTTTTAAGTTAGACGATATTGTTGATAAGGTGCATGATCCAACTAAGACTTTTTTTAAAGGGTCTTGTGATGTTTTGCGCATGAGCACTTTCCTCACCTTGGTTTTTATTATCGTGTTCTCCCCAATCCCCTTGATCATTCCCACCTCTTTGTTCATTACCATCTCCTTCCCTCGAGTATTACATTGATGTTACCATTGATAATCCTAAAATTTATGATGCTAATGTTGATCTAAGCTATGAGGATAACATGAGTAGTATGCTTTGTGGAAGTGTTGACGATTATGCATCTCTAATTTACTTTAGAGGGTATAATCCCTCTATCAATCCTTATTGTGTATGCCTAAAGGACTTGCCCAGGGAACTTATGTGGACTACATTCTTTAATCCTTCCTGTGATCTTTCTATGGGCTTTACTAAAGTTAAGAGGATACTTATTTTCTGTAGTGTGATTTTGGTTATTACCTCTTATCTTGTGTTTTCTTAATTATGGTCCCAGGAGTTTGATAAGCTCCTGTATGTATTGACGGCATCAAATTTGATAGGTCGTATATTGAAGTTATGATGGAGTGGCTGATGCTCCATTTGCCCCGTTTGTAAGGAGACCATAGCTTAGGTGTACTCAACATCTCACTTGGTGAGATTGTTGTGTTGTGTTCCCTTTCCCTTCTCTTGATTTTTTTCCTCTAAATAATAATGCTTTGCTAAAGTATGGGGGAAGCGTATTTTCATGTTTTCAATTTTGGTTTTTAGTTTGCATACTTGTTAGAGCATCTAGGTTTAGATTTCCTTTGTTTTGCATTAGTGACTTGCATTTAGTTGCATTTAGATTAGCATATAAGATTGCACGAAGTGATGGTTTGGCCTGGTTTGAGATGCCCTCCAATGATGTTTTTACTAGGTAAAATAGTTTGCATGAGCTTAAGAAACTTTTGATGTGTAATCCCTTTTGGTGATAAAATTTTTTAAAGGTTTTATAACTACTTCTTGTTTGGATCCTTGACTTGTTTGAGAATTTTGTTAACCTCTAGAGCCACTGGGACTAATGTTTGTACATGATTGTTGTTTTATAAGCTTAATGAGACTTCAGCAGATGTCCTATGAGACTTTGAGCCATCTTTGAGCTAATTCATTATATTTAGTCTCATGTTCTTTCATGTGTGTGAATCTTCCATGTTGCATATCTGGAATTTGCCTAGATTCTTATTCAAAACCACATAGCATGTGTATAGTTGATGAAATGATAGAGGCATTCTTTGTGGTTCAATAGTTTAGCACATAGCCAAATAGACTGCCTTTGTGTTATGTGTTTATCCCCTTTTATCGGCCTCTTTGAGCTATAATCCTTTTCTTGTTGTGAACATTTCATAGCTGCCCTTGGCCAAACACATATTCCCAACCTTTCAGCCAAGTCTATGGAGTGACACTTCATCTATGTAGAGGGTGGTTTTGGGGGTACTTGAGTTTAAGGTGGCTATGTTATGTTAGCTTGTTGACGGGTTGATGACATTGAGCATTTGCATTGGTTCTCTCTTGTTTGAGTTGTGTATATATGTATTTGGTTATGAGTTGTCAATTGGTGGTCTTATACCTTTCAATAATTGAAATTCTTATTTTATTTTTAAAAACAAGAAAAAAGGAAAAAAGGGAAAATTCATGTTAAAAAAGCAGGAAAAAAAGGAAAAAAAAACAAAGAAAAAAATAAAACAAAGAAAATAAGTGATTAGCATCGCTCATGTAAATAGCTTGGGTTTATTTATTTGTCAACTCATTTCCTACTTAATTCATTGGAATATGTTCATTGACTTGTTAGAGATATTGGACTATTGGTGATTTTTATGGTTTTTTGATGCCTTTGTAGTTGTTCTTTAGTCACTTGGCTAAATAATTGCACATTGCCCAAATTTATTAGTTCAATTCCTTTCCTTTAACTCTTTTATCCGATGTTACAACCCTAGTAAAGTCCTCTATATTGTTATATGCACATTACATTTTTAGTGGTGGAGAGTTTGAGAGTATTGTCAACTATAAGTTGGATTGCATCTTTGGAATGAGTCTTGAGTAAACCTATGCTATATTTCAAACATATGAGTGAGAGTGTTTCACATTTCCTAAAAGTGAGGTTAAACTAGTCCATTCGGCTCCCCACAATTCCATGTACTCGTAAAATGTGTTTGTGGTTCTTCTGGGGTCATCAAGTTTGCTATCGAGCTTGTGGTCTCATACTTTTTCGAAAACCTTCTCCTCTTCCAAATTTTGAAATGTCTTCTTACTATTTGAGGTTGCCATTGATTGTTATTCTTACTTGTAATATGCTATAGGTTGCGTACCTTAAGGACGTTGCTATATTTTTGAGTCCTAGGTGCATCTCCCCTTATTTGTTTTCTCTATTGTTTGCTTACAAACAAAGGTCTAAGCATGGGGGAGTGATGAATGTCATATTTACACAGGATTTTATAAGTGTTTGGGTGTCATTTTAAGGTGGTAATATGCTTAATTGTATGATTTATGCCTTTATTCCTGCTATAACACTTGGTTTCACTTGTTTTGAGAGATTTTACAAATTTTGATTTTGTGAGTCAAGTTATATGAGTAGAATAAGGATTTTTTTTTTTTTTGAGGCCTTAAGATCAAAGAGGATTGAAAAATAAGCCGAAATACACCCAACACGGTCAAGCCATGGCCAGAACCACAATCTAAAGAGACCCAAGTGAAGCAGCAGAATAAATGAGGAAGAGCCACTAGGGGAGAAGGCATCACTATTTGTCCATGGTAGGGGCCATAGTTCATGGTGGTCCCCACGGACTAACCATGGTTATCCCTGTTCCCCCTAGCTCCTAGTTTTCTTTGATGTTGTTCGTGCTCCATGCGTGTGGCGGTTTCGTACACTTGATTTCAGCTATAAAAAGCCATTTTTACTACTTCATTCATCTCTATGCCATTTCCTCTCTTCAACATCCATAATCTAGATTAGGATTTAGATTAGATTAGAGAAAGAGAGAGTGAATTGAAGTGGAGATTTGTAAGGATTCCATCTCGGGTTTGCAACGATGGTTCAAGCGCGATCTTGACTGAGCATTTCTTTTCTCTTTTCTTCCCTTCTCTTTTCTCATTTTAGATTTATGCTTAGTAATTTTGATTATGATTTTGTTGTCTTAATTGTGGATTTATGCAAATGGTAGTTAATTTCTAGATTTGCTGTTGATCTCATTAAGTATTTTAGAATTGTTAGATTGTTTTATCTTATCTTAGATGTTTATTGTCTTGTAAGAAATTTGATCACTTTCTCACATGTTTAGGTATTGAAAGAGGAACTGAAAGATGAAATTCGATACTTGAACCCTAAGATTTGACTTGATTGTGTGATTTCTTAAGGAAGAATTATCGATCACGAGAGCTAAAGTGATAATCATATGGTTGATGAATCCAAACAAATCGGGAGCCCGTGAGAAATGTAATTGGTTGGAGTTAGGTATTTCACTTCACCTTGAAAGAGGGTTGTGGTACTTTGATTATCGATTTTAAAACAACCAATTAAGGAAGAAGTGCTTAATTGATACATGAATTAAAAGATTGCTTGTTTTCTATAATTCCTTGATTACTTATCTATCAGATTAGATAGTAGATTAGTTTAGTTTCAATCTCAAATTTTGATTCTCTCACCCTATCGTAAGGGGATAAAGCCAAGTAGATTAACCTAGTCCTTATGAGAGACGACTTTGCTATGCTATAATGCCATTGTGCGCTTGCGGCCCTATCAATTAATGAACCAGGTCTATAGCCAAACGAACTTTTGAACCGTATTCAATCCCTAATATCTCCTCTAGCAATGATTCTTCAAGTTTGCAAGAAATTAATCCAACCTTGTGGTATTAATGATCAAGGTAGAGGAAGGGGAACGAAGAAAAGGGGTGTTTGAGTTTTGAGAGCGGTATTTGGGTCTCATCGTTCTAAAAAAAGGGCACAGCAGTGGGGAGCATGGTTGTGCCACGTGGCACAGTGCCCCCATGACAAATCACTGGTCCCGTTATTTTGTGGCACGCCTTTGCTAAATCTTAGCATTCCCTTGCTGAATTTGGCATTACCTTGTTAAATTTGGCACTGCCTTTTAGCTAGGCTTCAAGGTGGGCTGGGCTTTACCCCAAGTTAGGGCTTTTTTCCCTCATTTAGTCCTACAAAAACAAAAAACACTACCAATCAGCCAAATGAGAGGTTAATTGTGAGCTAAACTCTAGTGTAATGAAGGTCAAACTTTGTTCCATTGAGAACCGAACAAATACCCCCACGCTTAGATTTTGCTCGTCTCAAGTAAAACATGACGAAATCACCTTTCTTAGGTGTGATAGTTTCATTTGGCATATACAACAAGCCCTTTAAACCCCTTGGTCTCCCAACTGGACGAGTACGGTCTCGTGAGGGTTTAAGGAATTCAAACCCACAATTCCTTGAAGAAGGAAAAGGAAAAGAAAAAGGAAAAGGAAAAAATCATTTTGGGTTTTTCACAAACTTTCGCAAAGTAACATCAAAGGGGTAATCAGGCATTTCTTAAGTCAACAAGTCACCCTAATCACCGAGAGTCATAAAGCACGTGTAAGGGTACACACTTAAGGTTCTTAGCCCTCCTAAATGACAACTATGCATTCGTTCCAACCCTTTTCAATGATGTGTAAGCTATGGTCAGCTCACTTTAAGTCACGTGGAACTCTCCTATAAAGTGTTTGAAATAATGGTATGGTTAGACTCATGCTCAACACCAAAAATAAAATGTATCATATGTTAGTCCAGTTCTCATTCTACACCAGTAGGATGCATATGCACTTTGATCATTAAGAGGGCTTTTATAGGATTATGATGGGGTTCGGTTAAGGGTTGAGGAAGGGATCTCATTTTAGGAATGAGGAGCTAACTAGCCATACTAATTAGCTATCACATTCACCACCATCGATACATATCCATCACAATCACACACCCTATCTAACAATTTGAGACGATGATTTGAGAAATCTAGATACCACATAAACCATCTATACTAAGAATTTCATCTACTTTTCTTTCTTTTCAAAAGACACTGGGCAAGGATGTTTTCATCTAAATAACTCATCCTCAATTTTTGATAGACTCAAGTCAATCCCCACACTTTATTCTCTCCCTCTTCATGTGCTTAACACCAAATACGCACTCCCTCACATCATTTCCCAACCCCGTTATCATAGTGATACTCACTAGTCTTAGCTTAGGTAAGGGCAATGTTCAAGGCCAATGGCCAATAGAGCGGGTCATAACAAGAATGACAATAGTTAAAGCTCAAAAAGGGTAATAGGGGATATAATTATGTATAGGGGAGGCTATTTAGCTAATGTGGCTACAATCATACGTAACCAATGCCTCCTTTCTCTCATCAATCATGCAAATGCAATATGTGGTTTCAAAGAGAGGTAGGGCAAATTCTAGAGAGTGTTATTGTTGAGTGATTATCTCATGAAAGAAAATAGATGACCACAAGTGATCAAGTGATTGGATTAGGTCGAAAACCTTGCTAGTCCATCTACTATGTCTACTCTCATCTATTAGGTTAAACTAAGCATGTATTTTAAAAACTGGACATCCTATCCATCATATGCACCCTAATTGTGTGCTATTTGAATCCAAGGCAAAAAGAGATAATTGTCAACAAAAGTCACACATTTTCCCTTTAAAACTCTCTATTTATAAGAAAATGGAAAATCATTTTGAGTTTTCGAAAACGTTTTCTCTCTTTTTTGCTTTTTCAACAATCATGACGGAAGGACACCTCACCCCCACATTGAAAATGCACAATATTTGCATTGTGAGAACAAGAGCTCTAAAAATGCAAAAAAGGAGCAAAGGGAAAGGAGCAAGGAAAAGGAAAAGCGATGTACAAGAGAGAAGGGAAAGACTATCTTGGGATAAAATGAAGATGACCGCAGATGGATACAAAAGTAATGCAAATGCGAGAATATATAAAAGTTAAAGCAATTATGTGCATTGCCTATGCTCCTAAGAGCCCATTAAATCCGTCACTAAAATCTACGTCAGGTGGATGACACAATCACAATACCCAAACATCATCCTTAAATCACAAGGCCAATCATAACAAATTGCTCCTTGAATGGCCATCAACAAGCACAATATCTCAACAAAAGAGGAGGGGAAAGAAGAGATGCACATACAGTCTACATCAAATACCCCCAAAATATTCATAATCAATAAGCCTCGCAGGACATAATATGCAAGGAAAAGGAAAGGAGGGGTAGGGGATTCGACTCTGATAGGAAGAATTTAAGTTTTAAATTTGTTAGCGCAAGTGCATGTTTACTGTTGAGTAATTAGGCTGTTGTCTACTGGGAGTTAGGTTTCACGTACCAGGGTTAGCTGAAGTGTTTCAATCTAGGCTAAATGAAAAGGAATGAAAGGAAAAGGAACTAAACTACTAAGGCAAACAGAAAGGACCTTGATTATAATTAAACCTAGATTAACCAACTACTCGGGTCAAACCCTCACCTTTCCAAGTTATGCTGGCATTCAAAGATGATCCATTGTACCATAAAAGCTCGCCCAAACCCTCTTTTAAGGGTCGAAGACTAGTTTAATTGTTCTAAACACGTATTTTCATGGGGTTAGCCCAATTAAACTACAAGAGTAACAACCCTAGATCTAGGTAGAATTCAGACTATTTTCATGTCCAAATGCTAGTTATCCTCTTTATCCACACTAAACAATCGACCTCACATCTCAGCATAAGTCAATTGCCCTAAAACACAGATGAAATCTCTCAAACATTTCATCAAACACTTGGTGGGTATGAGAGAAATCCCAAATCAAAACATAAACATGATAAACAAAGCTTTAAACAAAATCAACTAGCCATCTTAAGGCTAATCACAATCAAAGATTGGAACTTAATCACGGCTAAACATCAAATAGAAAATCAAGGCAAACAATTAATAAAGTAGCAAACAAATGAAGAATCATGAAATTGAAGAGAGAGAGAGAGAGAGAGAGAGGGGGGGAGAAACTTAGACTTGATTATTTGAATAGACTAGAAAATCCATAAGCTTGAATCCAAAACACCAAAATAGCACCTAATCTACTTAGCGTTTTACCCCTTAATGGAATTTTTAATTGCTAAACCCAAGCTAAAACCTATCCCCTAAAAATTCGCCAAAAAGCCCCTTTTAAATAGAAATTGGGCGGGGACAAAAAGGGGCGAGAACAGCAGCAAATGGCAGTCTAACAACTGGTGGTCGTCGCCACCACCACCGGCCATTAGCTACACGACTGGTGGCCATCGCCAGCCTCTGTCATCCTACAGGGGTAGCGCCGCGGCTAACCGTCGCCCCCTCTTACTTTGTGATCTTCGTCCTTTCTTGTTCCTTCTTTGCTCATTTTTCTGGTATTTGGTCGATTAAACTTATTACCTATAAAAGTAAACAAAACAAGGAAAAATTCTAAAGATTATATTATTGTACGAGCCAAAAATTTGGTGGTAGAGGCGTATAGAATACAACAATTTAATTTCGAACAAATACTCCCACACCTATCTTGTACTCGCCCTCGAACAAAACAAAACAACACCTAACATAGGAACTTAACTCACTTTTTTAGGAA
This sequence comes from Carnegiea gigantea, assembly GCA_029747015.1. NCBI lineage: Eukaryota > Viridiplantae > Streptophyta > Magnoliopsida > Caryophyllales > Cactaceae > Carnegiea > Carnegiea gigantea. Next base: position 138,573 of record JAKOGI010001776.1, read on the forward strand.
TCGCAGTTGCATTTAGTGTATGCAACAAGCCCTTTAAACCCCTTCGTGTTCCTAAGTGGACAAGTGAGGTCTTGTGATGGTTTGCAGCAGATATACCTATAAAATCTTTGAAATATTTTTTATACTTTTTCAAAAGCAAAGCATATATACATGGCAAAGGGGAAAATATGCACACATCTGGATCGATTCTATCACCCTAACCACCTAACTACTAAGCCATGTACAAGCAAAGCATACATTCAAGACACACATATGCTATAAATGCATACCGGCTCTCATTTTTCACCCGATGCAACACAATGACATGATTTGTACACCTTGGTGCTCTGTGCAAAGTGTATTGACTCTTAACGCGAGGCTAAAATCAGGCAAACAGGTCATCTCCACTTGGTGCATGACTCGCTCTTATTAGGTCCCACTTTTGTTCTCTTCTTTTTCTTTTGTTCGCTTTTCTTCTTATGCTCCGTCACCCGGGTGGGTACTTCTTGGCTTGTTAGGCCTTGAACTCTCAGAGGAACATCTTAGCACATATTTGGGCTTCTTTCTTAATGAGGGGTTTTATTTGTATATGCAAAGCACTTATTCAAATCCAAATAGGGATACCGAAGTTATGCTTACCTTCACATTACGTTTTTCTCATTTTGGTGACAAAGCTTGAAGTCAATTAACCAAGTAGAATGTCCCCAAACTTAAATTTCAACAGCTAATATGAAAAGTCAATGGTCAAGTGTTCAAGGTACGTACAAAACCAAACATGTGAAACGGGGTTATTATGAAAAACTGAAAATTATATTCTAGACAATTGTTCCATCATGCATGCATATTTGACCTATATACAAGCTAGCAACCAAGCTATTAAAATTTTCACAAAAATATGCACAAAAGGGTATATGACTTCCCCATGCCCACACCTAAATCTCACTATGTCTTCATTGGGTGTTGAGGAGTCACCACCAACCACAAAGCACACAAAATTAAAAACAAAACAAAACACCCAAGAATACCCAACGAACACGCATATATATAAGCTGACACACTCATCCAAAAACACAACCTCACCCAATCGACAACAAGACCACACATATATACAAAATCAACACCACTAATGGCGGATATATACAAATGCAATAACACCACCAATAACAATAGACAACTATGGACAAAAGACACACTAAGGTGATCACATCTATCAATTAGCTTTAAAACATCCCATGTTTTACCTCAATATTGATCACTAGCAAAACCACAAGCTAATATCCGCAACTAAACAAAAAGAAAAAAAAGTAAATAAAAATAAGGGTCAAGAGTTAGAGCGATTATACCAGGTTGGATACTAATTGTACCTAAATTATGCCTCTCTAAGATGGTGCTATGGAGGCTTGAGGAGCATCAGCCACTTCTTCTAATCTCTCATAAGTTGAGTCTTCAACTTGGATGTAGTCAATGCTCGCAAGAGCTTACCATGTGTCATTGCATGTATCTCAAAATGATGTGAACGAGAGAACACTAATAAGATCATAGCAAAGAAAGTCAGTGCCCTCTTAAGCTTATCAAATGCCATAGAGAAATCAACAATATGATCAAAGAAAGTGCTCCACATGATCTTCCCAAGAACGCCCTCTAGGTATGCACAATAAGAGTCCAAGGAGATATTATACACTCTAATGTCACCAAGGGACTCATGAAATGCATGCCAATGAGAGGGGTGTAGGAATCATAAAAGAAGAAATAGGGGTCGAACTAAGTGACTCAATGCAAGTGAGGTCTATATGCACAAAACTAGGAGTGGCACCAGCCATAACACGATTACCATATAACCGCTAAAAAGGAGCCTCCTCAAGTTATGGCTCAATCAAGGTAAGTTCCTACAACTAATCAAGCAAATCATTCTCAGCATAACTAGCATCCCTCTTAGAAGGCTCACCCATCTGTAACCCCATGCAGTGAGCTCAAGGAGTGGAGGGGCAAGCAAAGCCAAGTTACCAATGGCAGTATCTCTAGGTGTGCTAGACAAGAATGGAGCAACAAATGGGAAAGAAATTAGGGGAGGGTCAATCACTTTATCTAGGTCAGTTAAAGGTGTATGATCCATAAAATCAGGCTCTAGGGAAGGAGAAGGCTCATAATCATCATAAAGACTAGCCTCAAGTGTAAGGGAAGATCAATTAGGGTTGGTTTAATGTAATAGGCCATATTTGCTGATCTCACTAATAAAGTGCATATGTCGCTCATTCATTGTCTCTAGCATGACATTAAGTCTAGCACAGCAACAAGGGGAAATACCATAATAGGGATAAGAATTTGCATCAAGGTCAAAAGATTCACAGGGAGAGCACAAAACATGAGGATAAGAAGAATGGTGATGATATGGATCCCTAAATTGATCAATACAATGAGATTAAGCGTGCAAATAATGTAGAAGTGGGGAAGGACATAGAAAAGACTTACTAGCACACTCATGTTGCCATTAATACCCAACTAAACACTTAAACAAGTCCCACATATCATCGACATCTAAAGAGCACATAACACCATAACACATAGGCTCATAGGTCGTTCGGGTCTCATACGTTATCCCCTTAGGCACAACATTGCATGTTTCTCATTTTTCATTCATGAAATGAATATATTGAGCACGGTAATCACTCAATATAATACAAATATTGCTAAAATGGTTCATGCTCAAATTGAGGTAAATGAAAAATAGCCATTTTGATTTTTTTTTTTTCTAAAATTTTTGATCATTCAAATTTTTTTGGGAGTTTTTAAAGGACTAGCCTCGAATGCTCAAGCAAACCCCATTGTTAAAAAACTTGATAGAAAGTATTTGAGTTTTAAATATATGACTCCAAGTGCAAGGTTTATCACCGAGTACTTAGGGTATTGTCCATAGCAAGATCTTAGAGTACCCAACTAATCAAGTAGGTTGAATATAGAGAGATGTAAGTTATGATTGAGCAAGTAAATAGGATAGTGTATCAGAATTAGTGGTTTTAAATACAATAGGAAAAAGGACATGAGTCGAGGAATTAGTTACTGATGGACTCTTTATTTCTGATAGGTGTGGATTTTCATACTTGACTTAGCTTACAAAGTGGCTTAAAGGGGGTGATTGTCTCAATTAAAAATGCCCACAAGCCTCCTTTCAGAGGGCAATGACAACCAAAATCTGCAAACCCACCTATTCTCATAGGGGCTTGAAAGATTAAGGTTTAGGATAGCCAACTTGCACTTAACAAGACCTTGTGTTATTTTTATGCCTAAAGCTCCTTTTCCTGCCTCTATGCATCTAAGGCGATAACTCATCTTTCAGTGTAGTTATTTTCCCCAAGTATTGAATGGAATGTCCTTTTAGGCATTTCATCGAACACTTGGTAGGTAGAGGGAGAAACCTATAAGAAACTAGGAAACTAAATCAAGAGGAGACCACATGTAACTTATTGAGCTAAGCTAGCTCCTAATCCCCAACTCAAGTTAGGGAGATTACTTACAAATCATCATCTTTCTAATCAAGCAATCATAAAAGGCATAATCAAGCAAGCAAAAACCATAACCAAACAAAGAGCAAGAGTGAGAGAGAGAGAGAGAGAGAGAGAGAGAGACAAACAAACTTAGATTAAGGTGGTGATGAATGTAACTTGATGATCTTCAACCAAAATCAAATCAAGAGCTCTAATCCTTCATTAACCCAGAACTAACCCTAGAATGTTTTTGGAGTGCCTTTTACAAGGGAAATTAGGCACTAAGAGATAACCCTCAGAATTGGGGAGATCCTACTTATATATGCAACAACCAACACAGGAGCCACAGAGGGTGGGAAAGGCGACGGGCTCCAGTTGTAGGCTATGATGTTGACGACGGGTAGCCGTCGCCACTCACTGGAAATTCTGCCTTCACTGCATGGGATGCAACGATCATCGCCAGGGCGACTAACACCTATCGTGGCCCCTTCTTCCTTAGGTTCTCCACTTCCTTGCTCCTCGTCGTATGTGGTGTTGTTGGGCTTCACTCTCACATTGTCTCTGCTCTAGTTGTTCTCATCCGTTTCTTTGGTTATCACTAAAAAAATATCTAAAAAGGAAAGAAATAGGGTTAAAACAAGGTAACGACTCATTTGGAGGTTAAAGTCGCTGAAATCTCCATTTGCTCAAGGGACAAAGAAGGGAAATGAGCCAAAAGGTAATTGGGAAAATCATACAAAAATGAGGTTCATCAACTCCCTAATGCTTGTCACTTCCTTATCCCTAAGCAAGATTAGCTCAAAAATCGACCAACGAGAAAGTTGACCCTCTAACACCCTTCTCAGGCAAGGTTATAAAGTCAATTGACGAAACATAATCGTGCAATCAAATGAGGCGAAACCAAGATAAAGAGGTAAGATGCTCACAAGACCCTCAAAGAGTCACCTCGCTTAGATGCACATACTAAATCACTAAATATGATTCATAAGTCAAGAAAGGGAGTCACTCAACTAGTGGCGAGTAAGTGTGACCGGGGAGATCCTCACTTAGGGTTAAGAAAAGCACTCCTCTCACTGTGTTTGGGTATGGTCATGGATACTCTCAAAATTAATCTAATCATGCAAACTACCATAGGGTTGGAATAACCCTCAATTCTGCACTACTCTAGACAACATGCACAAAATTTAATCAAAAGGAGTTTTTAGAAGGTTTATCCTCAACTTAGATGCTACTAGGTTATTACAGTGCTTCGTCCTCAACTTGGGTGCTATAAAGTTGTTGGGCATGATGACCTTCTTCCTCATCTTCACCCTCATCATCCTCACTATTCTCCTCGTTTTTCTGATCACCCTTATCCCATCTCCTGGTAACACCACCTCTCGCACAATGATCCTGTCACAATTCCAATTTTACCTGTTGGTGATGGTGGTTCAGGCCATATTGGGGAAAGTGCATAGAACTTTTTGGTAGTAGGGATATTTGTTGATGTCCCCATTTGTGTTAATTATGGTCATGCGGCCTAGGGCGGCAATATTAATGTTCTTGCCCAAGAAGTGAGGCTCATGGGTCTTAAACTCTGGTAATTGTGGTGATGGTGGCCCCCACAGCTATCACATTCTTATGAGGGGTTTTAGCTACCTCAATTAAGTTGCGGATGATAAAAGCCCCAGTGTCCACTTTAGTGCCTGTCAAGGCACACCAAATGAGAAATAACTCCACTTTTCGGCATACATTTTGGCTATCATCATGTCGAAAGATGCTATCAGCCATTGAACATTGTAAATAGTAGATGTTCACATCACATATACCGTGGCCTTAGCATGCTTAGGGTCATAGACTCGAGGCCTCCCAAACCTGTCCGTATATATTTTACATTTTGAGCTTGTGATGCTCAACCAAAACAGGATCAGATCTGCACCTACTTGGGACATCTATAAATGAATTCGCATAGATCGGGAGGCAAAGCAACGCATTAAACTCCTCAAACTCATTCGGTGGTTAGTGTTAGAAATGCCAAATGAAATTAGGACCTTTTGACCCCTATATGGCCCGACCCGATCAATATGCAAAGAGCTTTAAAATTTAACTATAAGTCTGTCATATGAAATATAATTCATCTCCACATACTCCATCTACCCTAAGTTGCTAAGCAAAGTAACCATATCGTCAAGCATTCCTAATGTTCTTAAAGACTTAACATGCCAAAACTTTTATTCACTAGTCTTTTTAGCACTTAAAGTTCCATACTTCAATTTTTGCTCCCCATTCATAAATGCTAAACCTGTAGTGCTAGGAGGGAGAATCAAAGGGTAAGAATCCTTTGGGCCTTTAGTCTTTGAAGGAGCATTAGAGGAGCAGAAAGACCTTCAAGACTTCTTGAGGAGAGATGGAGCTTGGGAGGATTCACCAACTCTTTGTTGGGGAGCATTCACCAACTCTCTGCTTGCCAATTGTGGAAATTTAAGTAAAATCAAGCTTTCCTTGCTCTAATGGCCTTTGTAAGTGTAAAAATCGAGGTAAGAGCACTCCTTCATTCTCTACAACCTTCAACCTCAACAATGGAGGTTAGAGTTTTAGAGAGAGAAAGTGAGTGCGTGAAGGAGATGAAAGAGGATGAGTTTGAGGGAGATTTTGGTGGAAAATGGAGGATTATGGATAGTATTTGTGAAATTTGGTTAAAAATTGAAGAATTTATGAATGATTTGAGTGGAGAGTGAAAAGGAAAGTGAGCGTTAGTGAGAGAGAGTATCGGGTAGAGAGAGAAACTCGAGAGGAAGAAGAAGAAAAATAAGAAAATGAAGGTCAAAATTGAGTTTAGTGCTACCATAAGGTAGAACGTTCGTGCCACACGGCACGGGGCCTCGAGCCAAATCTCTGGCCAGCACTCCTTAATCTTTGAATTAGCACATGCGTCCCCTTGGAAAGGGTGCATTGTGCCAAATTACTGTTTCACTCCTTAAATTTTTCTTTGCTTGTTTTTCTAATCAATCTTAATTTTTTTTCTTTTGTTTTTCCTTCTTTCTTTATTTCCCTTTTCCACTCTTTTTTTTTGTTCATTTTCTCTTGGTTTTTCTTATTTTCTCATTTTCTTGAACTTTCCATTTTTTCAACACACACCAGTCACATATATATACGCTATGTATACATATCAAGGACTTGAGACCATATCTACTCGACTAAAGAAGGTTCATGGAAGAGAAGACGCTCCACATCCTCTTCGCTTGGCATCTCTAAAAGGTGCTTCAATCTAAGCCCATTGATTTTAAATAGGCGGCCTTTAGAGTGGTCCTTGATTTCAATTGCCCTATGAGGAAACACTTACGCCACAATGTTAGAATCAGCCCACCTAGACCTAAGTTTTCCCTAGAATAGATGAAGTCGAGAGTCATACTAGAGGATTTTTTGCCCGGGGAAGAATTCTTTCCTGCTGAGGCGCTTATCATGAAACACCTTGGCTCTCTCTCTGCATAAGCTAGCGTTATCATAAGCCTTTCTCCTAATCTCTTCAAGCTCATTCAAGCTTAATTTTCTTTCCTCACCGGCAGCACTTAAGTCGAGGTTAAGGGTCGTAATCACCCACCAAGCTCAATCGTAGAGCTTAATAGGTATATGGCATGGACGCCTCTAGACCAACCTATAAGGTAACATGCCTAGGGTGGTCTTAAAGGCCATACAGTAGACCTACAGCGCATCTATCAACTTGCCACCCAATCCTTCCTACTCTTGTTTACAATCTTTTGAAGAATTTGTTTGATTTGCCTATTGGACACCTCTACTTGACCGTTCATTTGTAGGTGGTAAGGGATTACAAGGTGGTGAAGGATTGAATACCTTTTTAGGAGTGCATCAAAGGACCAAATGTTGAAATTAGTCCTTTGATCACTAATGATTACTCTAGGCATCCCGTACTGGATAAAACTATTCTCCCTTAGAAACATTATGATTACCCATTTATTCTTGTGGGGATTGCTTTAACACACTTTGACATATACTCCACACACAAAAGGATGTAGTTATTCCCAAATAAATTTGGGAAAAGTCCCACGAAATCTATACCTGTACATCAAATATGTCATCAACAATGATGAGGGTGAGCGGCATCATATCTTTTCTACCTATCTTGTCTAATTATTGGCAACACAAGCACCTTTTGTAATGATCGTGGGCATCTCTAAATAGGGTAGGCCAATAAAATCTACTTTGAAGTATTTTTGCCACGACTTTTCTCCTACTAAAATGCCCCCTAAGATTGGTCATGACAAAATAAAACGGCATTATGGAATTGATCATCAGAGCTACATCTTCTAATGATTTGATCCGGTAATATTTAAACAAGTAAGGATTGTCCCAGATAAAAAACGAACCATGGAAAGATAATAGGCCCTATCATCTTTCTCCCAACCCTTGGGCATTTCTCCAGTCACCAAGTAGCTGACTATGTCAACAAACCATAGCTTCACATGAACACTGAATAGTTGCTCATCGGGAAACAATCACAAATAAGGGACTCACTTGTAGCGCCAGTCACTATCCTAGGGAGATGGTCTACTATCGGGTTCTTGCAACCCTCCTATGCTTAATCTCACAGTGAAATTATTGAAGGAGCTTAATTCACCTAATTTGCCTAGACTCTGCATCTTTCTTTCCAATAAGATGTTTCAAGGTGGAATGGACGATGAAAACAATGACATAAGACCCTATAAGGTAGGATCCAAACTTTTCAAATCCAAAAACTACCACTAGAAACTCCTTTTCAGTTATGGTGTAATCCACTTGTGCCCCATTTAAGGCATGACTCGCCCAGTAAATTATATGGGCTTTCTTATCAATCCCTTATCTTAGAACTACCCCAACCGCATAGTCTGATGCATCACACATAAGTTCAAATGACTCTCCCCAAACGAGAGGATGTAAGATGGGAGTCATGGTCAATGCCTCCTTAAGCTTCGTAAATACCAATTCACATTCCTTGGAGAAGTGGAATGGTGTATCCTTGGCTAGGAGTGAGGACAAGGGCTTAGCAACCTTGCTAAAGTCCTTGATAAATCTCCGGTAGAAACCAACATGTCGCAAAGAAGATCTATGTCCTTTACACAAGTTGGGAGGGGAAGGTTTGCAATCAAATCCACTTTTACCTTGTCTACCTCTATCCTGTCACTATAGATAATATGGCCTAAGTCTATTCCCCTCTTGGCCATGAAATGATGCTTCTCCTAATTAAGAGTTAAATGCTTATCTCGACACCTTCTTAAAGTTTTCCTAAGTTAGTCAAGCAATCCTCAAAAGAGCCTCCACATACAAAGAAATCATCTAGGAAACTCTCAGCGCATTGCTCAACTAAATAAGAAAATATTAAGATCATACACCTTTAAAAGGTGGCTGGGGAATCGCAAAGACTAAAGGTCATATTCCTATAAGCAGAAGTGTGCAAAGGGCATATAAATGTAGTATTTTCTTGATCATTAGGGGCAATGGGAATTTGGGTGCAGCAGAGACACCTAGCAAGAAGGCAATAGAAACCCCGTCTAGCTAACCTCTCCAGCATTTGCTCCAAAAATGGTAAATGAAAACGATCCTTTCTATTGGCAGAATTCATTTTTCTATAGTCAATGCATATCCCCCTTGGGCATTGCGGGCAATGACAATTTCGGTGCAACTAAAACACCTATCAGGAAGGCAATAGAAACCCCGTCTAGCTAACCTCTCTAGCATTTGCTCCAAAAATGGTAAATGAAAATGATCCTTTTTAATGGTGGAATTCAGTTTTCTATAGTTAATGCATATCCTCCACCTAGATTTGATTTTGTTGGGAATGAGCTCATCGTTGTAGTTCTTAACCATGGTGACATCAGACTTTTTAGGAACGACTTAGACAGGACTCTCCTACTCACTATCCAAGATGGGTTAAATGATATCATGATCCAATCACTTTTCGATTTCTTTTTTTACCTCTTCTTAAAGGGTGGGGTTCAACCTTCTTTGTCTATCCTGGTAGGACATAGCATTGTCCTCAAGGTAAATTCAATGTTGCGCTATGGTAGAACTAATGCCTATAATATCTCCTAAGGTTTACCCCAGAGCCCCTTGGTTTTGTCTTAGTAGTCTAGGACTTGAGTTTCTTGATCTGAATTCAAATCATTAGCAATTATGATGGGGAAGTTTTATTCGGACCCAAGAATGCATATTTAAGCATGCTGGCAAGAGCTTTTAATTCAAGGGGAGATGATGAAGGCGCCTTAGGAGGTTCCTTATGAGACTGAGAAGGAAGATAACACAGAGATGCAAGAATCAGTGCATTTAATGAGTCATCATATTGTTCCTCAGATGCAAACGTATCGAATTTGGGTTCATACTCCTCACAAAATGACTCATGCTCACATGACATTAACTCCTCTTCATCGTCAAACTCTACTTCCCCCAATGAAAAGTCACCCACCTAATAAAGAGTGGGGTGCTCAATGCCATCAAACCCCATGGCTCACTTTTGTAGGTTAAACATGTTCAATTCCATTATCATATTTTTAAATCTCAACTTCATTTTTCAATTCCTACAGTTAATGAGGGCGCTAGAAGTAGCAAGGAATGGTGGACCAGGGATGACCAGTATTTCATTTTCAGGACTCATCACAACCTCAATCTCTAAGACAACAAAGAAAATTAGAGATATAAATTCCCCCATTTCAATCAACACAGCCTTAAATATTCCTCTAGGGAGCGTAGTAGAATGGTCGGCCAATTGAAGGACCATCTTTAGAGGTTTTAGGTCCCTTAAGCATAACCTGTCATACATTATTACGGATAGAAGGTTAACACTAGCACCTAAGTTGAGAAGGGCCCAGTGAATGTTGTGAATGCCAATCGCAATTGAGATTGTGGGCAAGGATGCCATTTTAGAGACATTGGTGACTCTCTTAGTGGTGCACAAGTCTTTAAGGAAATAAGCATAGGGCAGAATTTATTGCAAAGCATCAAGTAAATGGTTGTTGATTTTAACTCGGTAGAAAGTCCCTTAATCTTATCAACATGAGATTACACCTTCTTCCCCTTCAATCGGTTAGGGAAGGAAGGAGGGGCTTAGAAGCATAAGGGGAAGGAGTAGCAGGATCCTTAGGATGCATGGAACCATTGATTAACTCACTCTTCTTTGGTTCATCCACCTCGTCAGAGGGAGTTGAATCACTTGGGGAAGGAAGCACGTCACCACTTTGAGGGATGAGGAGAGAAGATCATAGAGAAGGGGAATCCTTATCATTTTTCTCACCCACATGGGTGTCAACCTTTTAAATCAACCATAAAGAATTACGACATTCACTTTTCGAATATCATTAGGATCAAATGAAGAGAAAGATCCCCCCTTGGGTTCACCTCGGGTTGACTAGGAAAGGCCACCTTTTCCCTATTAGACATGACTAATTCTGTAAATTACTCTCTCATTGTCTTCATCATTCTCTCATTCAACTCCTAAAGTTCTCTAGTCATCATCTCCATATCATTGACTTTCTTGTTCACTTTATCCAAATCATTATAACTAGGATGGGGATATGATTGAGCCATATGTGATTGTGGAAGACTGCTAGGAGCATTATATACCTACTAGAAGGGTAGCTTTTTATATGAAGAAGATGAGGAGTTTCCTTGAAAATCCCCTCCTTAATTGTTGAGCATCACAGAATTAGGCATGGTCCATGAAAAATTGGGATGATTAACCCACCCTAGGTTAAAAGTAGGGGCGTAGGAATAAAATTTTAGGCTTTGCAAGGCCGCATTCACTTGACCTTGCTCTTGACTTGTATCTAATTGTTGAGCAAATAGGGGACATGCACTTAGGAAATGATCGATAAACTGTTATTGAGAACATGAAACCACTTAGGAAAGCGAAAAGTTAGTTGATGCTTGGAACAACACAAAACCCTTCAACATATTCTCTAGGGCGGTAAACCTAGTGTCAATATATGTGGTATCCACCACCATATGAATTCCTCCCTTTTGGCTATTAATTCTAGCACCTAAACTCTCATTCCTAGTGGTTTCCTATTGTAAGGTTTTTAAGAAATCTCATGCCTTGGTCTCACTCTTATTTAAGGAGCCACCTTGGCACGTAGATTCCACCATGGTCCTCGTGGCTTGGTCAAGGCCCTCATAAATTACTGGGCACAAACGCCAACGCTTCGACCATGGTGTGGACATTGAGCTAGCGAAAGCTTAAATCTTTCAAAGCACTTGGAAAAGGTCTCTTTCTCAAGTTAGGGAAAGTTGTTGATTTCCTTCCTTAGTTTCACAATTTTACTGTTCAAGAAATACTTTCTCAAGAAAACCCTCACAAGCCTAGCCCATGTGAAAATAGAATTTGCCCGGAGGATATGCATTCATTTTTTCACAGAGTCTTTTAATGCAAAAGGAATGAAACGCAACCTAACAATGTCTTGGGGCACATTAGGAAATTGCATCATTGAGTATACTTTCTCAAATTCACTGAGAAATAGGTAAGCATCACCATCTCCACTTAATTTGAAAAGCATGGCCATGTATTGAGGACTAAAAGTGAATTGGACATCTCCATCATGTTGTGACATTTGAAAACAAGAGGGATTAGTAGACCTTAGTGGGTAGAAGATTTGGTTTACGCTCCTTGGAGCTGGACGAGGAGGAAAGGGAGGCCCTTAAGCTTGTTCCTCTGCCATATCTTCGAAATTAAGTGTTGTGGTTAATGTTACCTTGGTGTCGGGTCGTGAAACATCAATGCAAACTAACCTGCCACAACCAGGTGACCTTCTCCAAGCATTGATTCATTTTCATCGTCTTTTTTTTGGTTTTCTTTTTCAATTTTTTAGGATTTTTCTAAATGACCGAAACTAAGCTATGTACAACAATCAAATCTAAGTCGAAGCGAATCTAATGTCGTCATTCTCGGTAATGACAACATTTTATTGATGTGATTTTAAGGTGGTGAGAGAGGGTAAAAAGCTATCCTAAGGGATGATTTGTGATTAGCTTAAGATTGGCCTAATTGAGATATGGGCTTTCAAGTTAAATTCACAAAACTACTCTAACATGCAAATTTAATCTACTTCTTCTATGACTAAGATCCAAAATAAGTAATAACAATGGAAACTAGACTAACCAACCAACAATCACTAAGCATATTTAGATAACATGTAGCATGTAAAAATGGGGCAGTTGGGCTCGACATGGCCCATGGCATGACATGGCCACAAACATACTACTAACATTCCTCAATGGGTCACCCCAAAAAAGAAAAACTGAACTAGATTTCTACTAATCCTAAGAAATACAATAAAAAATAAAAAGAGAGAAGATTACCCATATTTTAGCATCCATTGATGATTAAGGTCTATGGCCAAATGAACTTTTCAACCACATTCAATCACCAATATCTCCTCTAGCAATGATTTTTCAATTTTATAAGAAATTAACCCAACCTTGCGGTATTGATGATCCAGATAAAGTAATGGGAATAAAGAAAAGGGATGTTTGAGTTTTAAGAGGTGGATTTAGGTCTCAATTAGGATTGAGTCCTAAATCTCACTACAACCCCCAATATAACAAACCCATATTTGGGGTAGATTTAGGTAGCTTAAAAATAGAGTTTCTGAAGGGATTCAAGAGAGAGAAAATGAGATTATGCATTAATGGAAGAAAGAACAAGAGAATTACAAAAACTCAATCAAAAGCATAAACTTTCTATGTTTTTGTTAATGAGATGAGAGAGTTTACAAACGCCAGGCTAGAGAAAGAAAACAGCTACTAATACCTAAGTTAACCTAAAAGAGCTAAAAATGCCTTTTTTAAAGCCCTTTCATCATCGCTCTAAAAAAAGGAAGAGCATAGAGGGGCACGATCATGCCACGTGGCATGGTGCCCCCGTGTTAAATCACTGCTCCTACTATTCTTCTAAGTCCTTTTTCGTAGCGTGCCCTTACTAAATCTTAGCACTGCCTTGGTGAATTTGGCATTCCCTTGCTAAACTCCACACTCTCCTTTAGCTGGGCTTTAAGGTGGGTTGGGTTTTGCTCCATGTTGGGCTTTTTTTTGCTCATTTATTCTTACAAAAACATAGAACACTACTAACTAGCTAAATTAGCAGTTATTTATGAGTTAAAATCTGGTGTAATGAAAGTTAAAACTTTGTGCTATTGAGAATCGAACACATACTTAGAGATGACCACCTCATCTTCGGATAGTTCGTCGTCTAAATTTGTCAGCTAGATGACATATGATAAGCAATGTCGGGCTATCACTTCCTCATCTCAGCCGGTGTCCCTACTTCCTCCACCTTTGCAGGAGTTACAGTAGCATCCACAACCTGCTCATCATATTTTTCAGCCTTATGAGTTTAGGTTTAGGCTTCGTCTTTGGCAGCACTTTTGGCTTGCTGCCATCAGTTGCTTTCTGCTCACCCTTAGCCCTTGCGCTTTCTTTGTTCTGCTTGACTGCCTGTTTGGCTGTGGGGGCATTCCTCGTTTTTTGGCCCGAGGTTGTATACCCTGAGCCTTGAACGATGCTGCTTGCTTACTCTATTGAGGTGGCTATTTGGCAATGTTATGAGATGGTGTTTTTCAGCCACGCTCTGCTGCACAATAGGTTATTTAATCTTGATGGTAGCCTTCCTCACCTCACCCTCTTTAAGGGTAGGCTTCTCCCTTGCTTTACACTTATTCTTAGGCGATTTCTTGTTGCTCAAGTCACAATTTGCCTGAGAAATGTTCCTTAAGGGGAATTTCAGGGGGCACTATAATCATCATTATACTCATTATCATGATCCTTTTGAGCTACAATGTTTGGATTAGGTATGGACGTTATTAGAGGAACTGGACTTTGACTATTTGGTTGACTCAGTCCTAGCCCTAGGCTGAATGAAGGAATGTCGTCGTCCATCTTAAATTCCTACTTTTCCTCATCCATCAACACATCCTCATGATACTCTTCCCCATCGGCACCAACGCTTGCATCCACCATGGACATGGTTATTGAGTTAGAGCTTTACAGTTTAGTTAACCAAGTACAAGTATGGGCCTAAATGAAGGGCCACCGTGACCTAGTTTGGTTGCTGCTTCGGTTGAAGCTTTGCCAACTCCATATGAGCACTGTGAAGCTCTGCAACAGCCTCCTTCATAACTATAGTGTTAAAATCCTGACCTTTGCTGATTGTGGGCATTCCTTCCGCACTTGTCTCTTACTGGGATTCGTCGTGTGCAGTAGTAGTATCGTAGAATGAGACAAACATTGCCTTCACTTCGTCTCGTATCCTATGAATATCTTTATTTTCTCCTTACTTGTTGCACATAGAATTCATGACGGTGATAAAATTTCTGTAAGCAAACTGCAATTGCTTTGTGGCAGAAAGTATCTTGTTAACATCTCTCTATATTTTTTATAAAAAATAGATTTGTTAGCTTGATCACTAATAGCATGACTACTGATCACTTGCTAAACAATCACCAAATTGTAAATCGATGAAGAGAAAATTAATCACTAAGAGCATTAGTATTGATCACTGATAGCATCAGTATTAATCACCACCCATAGAAGGATTGAATTGGAAGCAATGTTGATAAAAAATCAAACATTAAGTACACCGCCAACTTATCACAAATAACATTTCTAATGATCACTATGCACAGAAGCAATGAATGTGAACCAAAAACTAAAATAAGTAAACATTAATTTATGTGATCACTAATATTATTGATAATGATTACCAAAATCATGGCTCATTATCACTTGGTAGATAATCCACATAAAGATAGAAATTTAAGGCAAGTTAGGTGATCATTAATATATTTCTCTATTGATCACTCATCAGATAAGCATTGATCACCAATTACATATCTATTAATCACAAATAGCATATATACTACTAATCTCCATCCACACAGAGGGACTGAACTCTTAAGAGGGGACATAATACCTCAAATTCTATCTTGTTTGTGTCTTTAGCAGACTTCAATTTATTCCTCTAGTAGAATGCTTGTGCAGCCGCCCCTCTGCCAATGACCATCTCCATAACACCTTTCTATATTTTTTTAAAAATAAATATGTTACCATATTAAACTTTAAGCAATGTGGGGAGAAAAGAAAACATTTATCTACTTTATCAGTAACATTATGCCATTTGATCATTAATCACATCATACTATTCAGTTAATAGACAAACTCTGAATTGTGAGCATTTGGACACTAAATGATAACTTAACTGTGCATTTTAATTTACACATTTTGATAACTAATAACATCACCATTGATCACTAATGTTATTAATAATGACACCTAATCACACAGGTCAGATGGTGGAATAATTTTGTTGTAATTGATGACCAATAAGGCATCCACGCATCAGCCATCCACCAACCCAAAAAAAAAAAAAAAAAAAAAAAAACTGAATTCAAAGTTGGGGGAAAAAAAGGAAAGATTGAGTTCATGTCGCTACTAATCTTATTTATGCTGATCACTAATTACAAAATTGTTGATCACCAATATTACTTCTATTGATCACCAGAAATACATCTATTGATCATCACGCATAGAAGGATTGTATTTTAAGTGTTAGGAGTAACACTAAATACTAATCCAAATGATCACTAACTTGAATAAATAGTTCACTAATGACACCTGTAATGATCACCAACAAGGGTGTCTTACATATTTTTTGTGACAAAGTTGAGTATGCTTTGCTCACTACCTCAATTTTAGATGTCCTCTTATCTTTAACAGGGTGTTGCTCAGCCTTTGTTGGCTGTAGAACATCCAATTATGGTTCAATAGCACCTACCCCTAAACCATTGCTCTGGTCTTCATCTTTGATCCTTTTGTTAATGTCCTCATTAGTCCATGTGGGCATCGTAGGGAATTATCTCTTCACTGCCCACTTAATGAACACAACTCTATCAAAGTAAACCATCTGAAAAATATAGGGTGAATAAAAAATATTTGATAAGTATGTGCATTTTGGTAATGTACACACATATGAATAGTTGATCACTAATGAACAACTTATTGATCACAGTTAGGCTAATTGTTGATCACTAAGACATTTTGTCATTCCTTTTTAAATGATCACTATATTTCCTTACATTAATCTTTGATTTTATGAAGTTATAGCTTATTGAAGAGGAGGACTCACCATCAAGAAGAACAGCTGACCGTCAAAATACACCCCTTTTGCAGCCTCGCTATCCTTGTACAACCTAACACTACTGATCAGCTTGTCCAAGACGAATTGACACTAGTCTAAGGATGCGATTCGGTTCACATCCTTCACACATTTTAGGATAGACTTACTGTAACAGCGGTTCTTCAATTCCCTGAAGAAGCAATTCACCAAATATATGATGAAGCTCTCTTCCCCATCTTTTTTAGCCAAAATGAACTCCAGCACGCGAGTCAGTTCTGGGGTGTTCTTATTAATGCACTATTCTGTAATGCATGCCGCATGGACCTCTTCATATTCTTCATAGATGAAAGACTTATTGATTTTGTATATTTTACTTCCCCCAACAGGTACACCTAAGGTCAGTTACACATCAAATACTATCAATTGAAACCTCTATTCATCTGAAAGCCTAAAAGGGATCGAAGTTGTCTACCATCCATTTAGAAAACTACCCTAGGATTTACTTCAGACCAACCTTCAAGAAGGAAGCAAATCTCATCGATCTTGACTGCTTCAGTCTAGGCTTTGTTGAGCTGTGCCACCATTTATGAAATAAAAGCGTAGTCATCGTTGTAATGAACACCTTTTGGTATGTTCCCTTTTCATTCCCAACTTCCTCTTCAGATTTTAAAGGCTACTCTTGCCGAATCATCTGAATGTACTGTAGCGAGCTGGGTTTTTTCCCCCCTATTGCTAAAGCAGCACCACATAGTGATTAAGCATCCTTTTACCCAATCCAATGATCACCTTTTGATTTTAATGTACGCTTGTTGCTCTATGCAATAGCCTTTACAATGTTAAAAATAGCTATCTCTCTCTTCCTGTCTTTGATTGTCATCACAATCGACCTATTGCTCTTGAGAAGTTCGATCATTTTCTTCTTCATCCGAATCATTAGAAATTTCCACCCTCAGAGGTGTTGCGTTTCTATAGTGCAAGCTTCACTAATTTTCATATCCTCTGTGATCGCCTAATAGAGAATGCCTTCTTCTTTAGGTTGTCCTTCTTACTTTCTTCCAGCTTCTGCCCTCTTTACTTGTTATCGGATTTGGTTGGGAATTTTGTAAAAGTTTCTTCTTCTTGTTAGGCCTTATCTGGAGATTTCTAACTCCCTGTATCCTTATTTGAAGCCTTTTCAGCAGTGTTCTACTTGCTACTCTTCTTCTTCACCTCCCCTTTCCTCGGCAAAATCTCATTCACCATCTGTTTGTCTGCACTTTTTTTTATAGGTTCATCATTCTTTTCTACTCCTTCATCCCTATTTGCCTTCTTCCTTAGAGGCTTCTCAGAGTTCTCTTTCCTAGTCTTCCTCTTCTTTTGCACGGGTTTCTCAAGAATTGCTTTATTTTCTTATGTTTTTTTCTGTGGCGTATCATTCTATACCAGGCTTTACTACAGTCAATGTCAGGTCTTGTAATGACTCTGATGTTAGGAGTGAGGCATCGATTCCTTTAGGGCATGATATTTATGATGACACACATTGTGATGACCTCGAGGAAGCGAGTGATCCTTTATGTCCTTTAGCAATTGCACCCTCCCTAAATTTTAGCACAGTTAGTGACCACCTTAACGATAGTCTGATCGTTCATGATTTGTGTTTTCCTTTAGCTCCCTTTGGAGAGCTAGAGGAACGAGATGGTTTTAAGACTGATGCCAGTTCTGATGATTAGTGCAACATATTAGTTAAGTCAAAGGATATATCTTCTAAGGAGCATTCTCTTTTTGAGCCTTTTATTGTGGATTTTAGTGAGGTTACATGTCTTGATGAGCTTAGTGACCCCATTCATATGGAGTCTACCCTATGACTTAGGTCCCACCCCTCCCATTTTATCCATTTCTTCTTTCTTCACCATTCTTACCCCTTCTTTGGACCCTTCCTAGTCTACTTTTGCGGAGTCTGAGACTTTTGTACTTGACAGTCCTTGTCTAGATCAGACTCCTGATTATAGTGACATAGAGAGACTTGAGGACCACTTTGAGGTGAAGGACTTAACTTTAGGCCATTCTGTGAGCTTTGATTTTCATATCTCACCGGATTGGCCATGCTTTGTCCTCTCCCCTCCCCCTTTAGAGATGTATGTTGGATTTTATTTATGCCATTCAGACCACTGTAGATGGTTTATGCATTCATATAGTCATGTCATTGTTAGACCATTGACTAGTGCTTATGATTTTGCATATACACATCATTTGTTTGATTGGGCTGAAAGCTTTGATAAGCTCAAGGGAGCCTTGACATGCATTCCTTTTATGAAATTTGTTTAGGTGATACCTCTCGTTTCTGACTATGTTCATTTCTATGAGGAATGTACCCAAATGTTTGATAAGTTGCTACGAGCCTTGGTTGATTTTGATAAGTAGCAACTTGTGAGTTAAGATGGAGTGGCTAATGCTCCATGGACCTCCTCAACATCATCTAAGTGATGAGCTAGTTTGGATGCAATCAGCACCCAACCTAGTATGATTATTTCACCCTTTCCTATTCTCATTTTTCTTTTCTTTTCTTTCTTTTGTGTATAGATGTGGATGTCAAGGATTGTGATTGAGTGGGTGATCGATCCTAAGGAGCAATTTGGGATTTATTGAGCCGAGTTAGCTATGGTCATCCTTGGTAGTGTTGTGCACTTTGCTATTGGTGGTGTATTTTGTTTTGTAAGTACTTGTTAGTTCCTTTTGGTTGAATAGTTGTGGATATCTATGATTGTGAACAGTTGTGGATATCTACCATTGTTTTTTTATTTATGTTTTAGTTGTGTGTTGGATTTCCTTGGTTTTGTGAGTTTTTATTTTTCTTTGGTTTTGTTTTGTTTAATATTTTGTTTTTCCTTTCTTTTTGGTGTTTAGTGGCCTTATTTTGGTTTTATGTTTTGTTTTTCTTTTCTGTTCTTTTGTGCTTTTTTTTGTTTGAAGTTCCCTTCTGTTTCGTTTTGTATTTAGTAGCTCTTTGATCTTGTTTTATTTTTATTTTGGTGGTTATTTGTGTTTTGGTCTTGTTTTGGTTTTGGTTGCATTTTGTTTGAGAATGGGTTTTTGTTTTTGCTTGTTTTTTAGCCCCTTAGTTCCCACAATGAGGATATTTGGAGTTTTGATGTGGAGATGATGCGCCCATTTGTACATATTTTTCGAAATTTTTGAAAATATTCAAAAAGAATTTTCTTTTTCTTTAGGGTTTTGTGCGCTTTCCTTGGCGATTGTGATCCCATATTGCTAGGTTATTGAATTACGGGTGAATAGAGCATGCACGATAAGATGTCTAGTTGAAGATTTAGATTCGATATTTCATAGTAACCCATCTCATATGTGCAATTTTGTTCTATGTTGCTCACTTTTCCATCAATTCTTTGGGTCTTGTTATTAATGTGAACTTTTTATTTGTCGAAGTTGCCTTCAATGTTCTTAAAAAATGTAGAAAAAAATAAAAAACGAAAAAAGTCTTAAAAAGTGAGTAAAACCCAGGATACTAATGTTTAAAGCCACTATCTTCAGCTTATATCTTTAACGGGCTTGATTATGTGTTATTTTACTTGATTACACGCCTGTTTCGGCAATAAAATAAGTACTTTGCATAGTCAAATAAAACCTCTTTTTGGAAATGCCCAAATAATTGTAAGTCAAGTGACTTTAGGGTGTGTGCTTTATCATTCTTGGAAAAAGAAAAGAAACAACTGAAAAAAGGGGAGCAAAAAAGGTAGTCAGGTAAGGAAATGGGGATCGTGTCAATGTTAGCAACATGATTCATAAGGATTGATACGCATTTGCATAGTGACCAGGGGGTACATATTATTACATGTTGTTGTGTGGGGCGAAAAATGGAGGTCGAGGTGCCTCTTATGACTAGAGTATCTCCTAATAGCACATTTTTTTTTGTATATAATATGGTGATTTGGTTACTAGGGTGTTTCAATTGCCTGAGTCATGTACGTAATTTTCTCATTGCTTGTGCATATGTTCATGTTTTGAAAAACCCAAAAAGATTTTTCTTTTGTTTTTAAAGATGTTTTTATGGGTATTTCACTTGAAAACCCTCAAGAGACCTCACTTATCAACTTGGGAAACCTAGAGGTTTAAAGGGCTTGTTTTACTTGAGGATGACCAAAATCTTGGCGTGGGGATATTTGTTTGCACAAAAAATATGATATTTTTATAACACCTTTATACCTGATTTATGCTCAAAATAATTATTATTTTTATATTTTTATTTGAATTTATTTTATTTTGTAGGTGATGAAAAATCAAAAAAGGGGGAAAAATAGGATGAAAATGTTGAATTAAGAGTTCGAGCTTAGCTTCCACTTGCCTTGGCCCACGTTTAATCACAGTACCCAAAAGAAGCGCAAAAAAGGGAAAACAATAAAAGAAAAGCCCCCCGGTCCCACGCCAGCACGTGACCTGTATCACTAGCCCCACTCCTTATTTCTCTCTCTCTTTCTCTCTCAACTAGCTGAAAACACGATAGAACCCCCTCTCTCGGTCCTCTTCTCTTCAAAGAACCCCACCATCATTTCCATCATCTTCCACCATCACCTCCATCCTCATCCGCCATCATTCGTGCATCCAGACAACACCAGATCACTACCACTGCCTCGTCAATAGCTAGCACGGCATCATCACCACCATCCATGCCATCCCAGCTCGCCGGTCGCAATTAAAGCTAGTTCCCATTTAAATTAAAGAAGTAACCGGGGTACGTGAGGTAATCCAGGTTTTAATTTTAGGGTTCTTGTTATTTTTATTCTATTTTTAGATAATCTAGGATTTACTTCGAGTTTCGTTTTAGATTTTAGGTTTTCATTTTCGGTTCTGATTTCGAATTCTAAATCAATTTTCTGTTTCAAATTTCACATAATTGGGGAAGCTTTGTTAGTTTCAGTAGCTTTTAAATGAATTGTGATTCAATTAAATTTCGACCTGTATGTATATTTTTGTTCACTTCCCTATTCCCTTTGTTTTTGCATTTTCTGTTCTGATTTTTTAGACTCTTCTTCAATAGTTTCTGTTTAAAATTTATGTAAAATGGGCAAGTGAACTTTGATTAATGTTGAGTTTTGATGGTGAGTGGGTCAATTTGGTTCGGTTGTTGCTTAGATTGGTACTATCCCTCTACTAACTTGTTTTGCTTCAAGTTTTAGTTAGATTTTTTAAGTTTTCTTTCTAATTTAGGTGAATATGACTGATGTATTTCTTGTTTCCAAAACCTGGGTTTGGCCATTGCTTTTATTTTCAAGTCTGGGCTTGATTATACAGCTTCCCCTCGCCCTATTATTCACTGTTTTTGGGTTTTGTTATTTGCTATTTCTGGTTTGGTTATATTGTGAGTTCTTGTGCTCAGTTATCCCTTAATGGGTGTTAGTGAGAGGGTAGCTGGGTCGAGCTTTCAGCCAGGACACTCATGACTCCCTCCTCTATGTTCTACCCCAAAAATACATCTGATCTGCGACGGAATTACCGACGAAAAAGTTAATTTTTTCGACGGAAAATTAGGTTTCTGACAAAAAATACGACGCCAAATACCCCGTCGGAAACAGGCTCATCGCAGAATATTATTCGACAGAATTCAATGGTATTTCCAATGGAAACAGCCCGTCGGAAAATCCGTCGGACAGGGAACAAGGTGCAGGCAATTTTACAGAGGGGGAGAGGATTCCGTCGGAAATTTCGGCGGAATTTTCTAACCCCCCAAAAAATTTTCGCTTTAAAAATTTATTCTCCTCAAAAATAAATAAGAAGTTTCAATATATCACGACACTATCATCACATACAACATATGTAATAATTACCAAATATAAATTTTTATATCTAGAAATGAAATGTGCCAAATTAAAAATTAATGATGACATCTACAATTATTTTGGATCTGCACGCAGATCATATAAATTAATTAGAATCAAATAAATTTATGGAATTATCGTTGTCATTCTGGGAGTCTTGCTCATCATCAGTGTTCAAATTGATTTGGCTGGAAGAACCTGCACTTTGTCCTTTAAGAAATCTTAAAACTTTTTTCATAATGCGCTTTATCTTCCCCTATTTCTTGGCAATTTAACTTATAGCCTTTGCTTGCTTGGTAATGCTCTGATTGAGGAGTTGCACTTGCTCTCTTGAATCAAAATGCTCAGCTGATTAGTGACGTGCAGCTGCAATTGTAGCTGGATTCTTCAACTTGACCCCCTCCGTGCCAAAACCGTATGCACGGCCTTTTTTGTCCAGATTTTCTTTAACCCAAAACTCTTCTGGGGTCATAGGTGGCAGTTGGAACCCCCCTTGAGTTGCAGCTTGAGTGTGCTCCTCCCATTTGTTGTGATAATCCTCCTAAAAGTTGTTAAAAATAAAACTATTACATACTAAACCGATAATTATAACATATGAATAATGTTTGAATAAAATATGCCAAAGTTACGTATTTTTTACAGGTTTTTTATCAACGAAAACCTTGTCTTTGACCTTGTAGTGAGTGTCCTTAAACAGTTCCTCATATGTGGGTTCCCTACCTAATGCTTTGGCCTACAAAAAAATAAAATGTAATGAGTGATCAAATGCAAAGAAGGATCAAAACCTCAATCCTTACCGTACATTATATATGAAAAATACACTTATTAATAAGCATATTACTTATCAGGTGCCTTTTCCTTTCACTAATCAGAATTGAGCCACATGTATGTAACAAAGGACCAAAACCTTCTGCATCACTCAATCTATTCTTTCTATTTTGTTGACTCAATTTCTTAAACTTGTCATCCTCATTCCAATGCTTGAGCATCTCATTCCAAACACTAGGTGGTAACCACTTTGGTTTTTTGTTGTACTTCCTCGCATATCCAAGAATGTCCCTAAGTTGAGTTGCACCTCTGCATTCAAAGTTACGCTGTATCTGGATTTCATTGTCTGGATGCCAGTAGTAGTGTTTCTATAACAAAGTTGAAGTATATTAGTAAACATCTTAAACAATCTAGTGACGACTTTCAAATTCATTGTACAGAAAGTTAACCTTGAAATCATTAAACCATATGTCTTTCTGAGATTATGGAACTTCCCCCCACGTGATCCAAGGACATGGGTACTTAGCTGTAAAGCTTTCAACAATTTTTTGAACTACGCCCTGATATGGAACAAAACTAAGAACACAAAAAGAATTTGCTAAAAATAATTACTGTAGCCATTAAAAGAATATGATTACTAAAGAAGTTGAAAAATTTATAATGAACTTACGTATCACCATCATGTTGTAAATATATCTTATTATTTGTGTTTGCAGTTTCGCTATCAGGTGCAGGATTTTGCCTATCTCTTCCTATCCCTTCATTTTGGACCCCTTCAATGTGAAATAGGTGGCTTGGCATTCTAGGCTGACCAGTAATCTGATTACTATTGTAATGTGGGTTAACAATGTCAAACTGTTGATAAACTAATGGGGTAGCTGAAGTACCATCGATGTAAGGAATATTGGGTTAGATTGGTGACTACATACATGCACCAAAACAAGGTGGTTGCATATATGGTTGCTCATTCATGCTACCAAAATAATTTCTGAATGGTTGAGTTGGATCAAGAAAACCTCCCAACATTCTACTGAAGGTGTTTGTTTCATAGTTTTGATTAGCAGGATCATGCTGTGGGGTCGATTGTGGTGCTCCTTTACCCGTATCATTCCTAGCCTTTCGGCCTCGACCACATCCACCATTTACTTCAGACATCTAATAAATAAGAACAAAATAGAAACAAAATACAACAACGCAAATATTCATAGTATTGTCAGTGAAAAAATTATAGCACAGATATACAATTGTTTTTCCTACCTTGCAATTAAAAAAAAGTACATCCACATGTATAAATATCCATACAACTAAAAGATTGAATCAACTATTGTGGGACACATCGTCATCATCATCATCATCACTTTGCATTATCATATCTCCTTCATCATCATCAGTGTCTTCAGCTTCATTCTCCCATTCACCTTCTTCATCCTCTTCATAATCATCATCATGTTCACCATTCCCATCATGATCATCACCCAAATCATGTCCATTAACATCATCAGCTTGTGTAGTTTCATCAACTAATGGTGTGGCCATTATGTTATCCACATTCATAGTTGTCATTCCTAACTGTTGATAGGCAAGTTCTAGATTATTCTTATCTTTAGGGGCACCGTGAGGTTTGTTCGGTATAGCTACCCACCAATTTGCTTTTACCGGTATCCCCTCAGGGTACTTAAGATATACCACTTGGGTTGCAGTATCAGAAAATATGAATTGGTCAAACTTTCTGTAACGTCTGGTACGATTAACCACGGGATATGAGGTAAATTTAGGATAACGTAGCCCCCGAGGAACATCCGGGTCAAACCACTCACAATTAATAAGTTCACATTTTTTAATTGGTTCACCCATAAATCCAACACGAATAATTTCATGAAGTATGCCATAATAATCCCCTGATACTTCATCACCTTCGCCAACTCCTTTGACACACACGCCACAATTACATGTGGCTTTAACTTCATTCCTAGCCTTGGTATGAAACCGATAACCATTAACTTTATACCCAGAAAATCTTTCGACTACCATAATCGGTCCATGAGATAAGTTCACCAAAAAATCTTGCCTCTTATCATTAAACACCCGGTAAGAATTGACTTATGTAACAAAAAGAAGATAATTCTCTTTAGAGTTAAAAAATATTTTGTAAGAATTGAAGATTAGATATGAAAAATTACTTACATTATACTCAAACCACTGTGCAAAATTTGCCTCGATAAACAAGTCAACTTCCACATCACTCGCGCTTGGATTATGACCGTGAAATTGATGCCTGAACCAACTGCAATTCACGATTGAAATTGTTTAGTTACGCAACAATTATTAAGTATTCAAATGAAACTTTCAGTAACTAATAAACTTACTCCAAATAAGGTTGCACTTCATCACAATTCAATAAGATGTAAAGGCAAGCGACACGGTACTCCGGGTCAGTAAGATATCCTTTTCCTCGATTTCTAAATGGAGTACCCTTACGGTTGAACATCGAAAGAGTTGGCATTTATGGTTCGAGTTGTCGCATACCCTAATTACGACTAATACTTGGGCAATGCAACCTTGATTGAAAATAATACTTAGCGAAATGTTTAATCTCAAAAGCTAAGTATGCCTGAACCATGGACGCCTCTGCATCAGCTTTGTTCTTTGCCGTAGGCTTCAACTAACCAAAATACCTCTCAAAAGGATACATCCATCGACATTAAACAGGATCAGCCAACAAAGCTTCTTCTACTAAATAAATGGGCAAATGTTCCATGATGTTCTAAAAACCACGAGGGAAAACTGTCCCCAATTTACAAAGAATTATAGAAATGTTCTTATTCATCTCTTCAAGCATGGTGACATGTAACTCACTGGAGTATAGATTTCTGAAAAATTCACTCAATTCGACCAAGGGTCCCAAAACATCTTCCGGAAGAGTAGCAAAAGCTACTAGAAGAAGATTCTCTAAAAATACATGATGATCATGACTTTTCATATTTTGGAACTTTTTGTTAGATGGATCAACCCAATTTTCCACATTAGAACAATAACCATCAGGCACATGAACCTTCTGCAACCATTGGCAGACAGCCCTTTTTTGAGCTAACGACAGTGCAAACTTGACTTTCGGCTTACACAATCTTTCAGTGGACCCTCTTGTAGCCAAGTTCAACTCTTGCCTACTGCACAGAATAGACATATCCATTCTTACTTTTATATCATCCTTTGTTTTTCCCAGAACATCTATCACTGTGTTTATAACATTTTCACTGAAGTTTTTCTCAATATGCATAACATCAAGGTTATGCCTCAGAAGTTGATGCTTCCAATAAGGCAACTCCCAAAAGATACTTCGCTTTCTTCAGTTATGCTCATTTTCCTGAAATCCGGCAATTTGAAATTGTACGTCTGTAGTCACTTTAGGCAATGTAGATACTATATCAAACAATATTTCACCAGAATTCTTTGAGGACGGCCAATGTGGACGCTCTTCCCTTTACGAAAAGCAACTTTATTAGTTCTAAAACAATGATTCCGAGGCAAGAATCGATGATGGCAATCGAACCAAGATGGCTTTCGTCCATATTGTAATTGGAATACACAATTTTGGTGCATACACACCGGATATGCTAACAACCCATGAGTAATCCAACTGGACAACATACCATAGGCGAAAAAATTATTAATTGTCCACATTAACGTAGCACGCAATCTAAAAGTTTTCCCGTATGAAACATCAAATGTGTCCACCCCAACATCCCATAGCACTTTCAACTCATCAATTAAAGGTTGCAAGTGCACATCAATTCTGTTCTTCGGATTTGTTGTACCTGGAATAATACAACTTAAAAACATGTATGGAGTGGTCACACACATATCTGGAGGCAAGTTATAAGGTGTAACAACAATTGACCACACAGAATACGATCTTCCAGATATGAAAAATGGTGTGAAACCATCAGCACAAAGACCTAACCTTACATTCTGAGGCTCTACTGCAAAATTTGGATACTTTTGGTCGAAATGCTTTCAAGCTAATCCATCCGACGGATGCCAGAGAACACCTGATTTTTGGCGGTGCTCGTGATGCCATCTCATGTGGACGGTGGTCCCTTTTTCAGGCATACAATCTTTGCAATCTTGGGATTAAAGGTAGGTAGTGCATTTTAGCACATGAAACATCCTTATGACCTCGTTGGTTGGAGTTCTTTGGTAACTGTTTTGCATGTCCACAAAATTTGCTTGCGGACAAACCCTCATCCTATTTATAATAAAGCATGCAACCATTCGGACAACAATCAATTTCCTGAACATCCATGCCTAAATCTCTCACTTTTTTGAGCTGCTGATGATAATTTTTTGGAATGCCTCTTTCAGGAGGGCATATATCTTTCATTAGGCCAACAACTTTGTTGAAACAAATAAAAATAACTTTTATTCATATTTAGTTCACATTTTATATTACCGAATTTCTTGAAGAAATAAGCGTTAAATCTAAAATACAACAATGTAATTAAACATATATGCTAAAAAAAATAAATTTCACATAACTATATTATTTGTGAAAATAAATGTAATTAAGCATCAAATACAAATTAAATTATTTATTTCGTACTTCATCCAAATAAACAAACCCAAAAAAAATAATAAAATATAATACTATTAACATTATGAGCAAACTTAAATTAATATATACTTAACATACCTCAAAATTACAAAAATAAAATATAAATTCTTAACATATCAAACAAATCATACAAACAATTAACATACCTCAAAAAATATGCACTTCACATACATACAAAACATTAATATATATATCACAAATCAAACAAAAAACAAACATACTTAGCAAATTCAAAGTATTCACTAAAACAAAACACATTATACATGTTTAATAAACTTCAATATTTTATAATTATTATATAATTATTATAAATGTACATACTTATCATACTTTATTCTACTTATTCAAATAAATTCACTTCACAAATTAAATAAAAAATTAACATAATTCACATCCATATTTTACGAAAAAATAAATTAAATAAACTACGCAAATATGCTTCAAAATTAAATTTTACGAAAGTTAACAACACATACAAAATTAATATATATAATTTCAAAATATAATAATTCCACTAAACTTTAAATACCCACAAATCAAAACGGATTGCCGGAGACGGCAGCGGCAGCAGTGACGACGGGGCGGCGGCAGTAGTAACAAATTAACCACTATAAAAACCCAATTAACCTAAATATTTTAATTTTAAAGAGCAAATTAATTCAAAATAAGTGACTTACTGTTAAATTACAAGTGACGATGCTAAATTTTCAGGTCACCGGCCACCAAAAACCATAAACAACCTCCTCCTTCTCTCTTTCGTGCTCCTTCTCTCTTTCTTTCTTGCACCCTTTCTCTCTCTTCACGGTTTGAAATGTTTGCCAAAACCCCTCTAAAATCCATCCAAAACATTTAAAACCTGTGCCAGCATTTTTTGAGACATGTGCCAGCAATTCTGACGGAATTTCCTACGAATTCCGACGGAAATCCGTCGGATTTTTCGTCGGAAGTAGATTCCGTCAGAAATTCCGTCGAAAATTCAAATTCCCGTCGGACTTCAATGGTTTTTCCATCGAAAAGTTTGACTCACCTCCTACGGGTATTCCAGCCGTTGCTTTTTCCGTCAGAGATCAGCACCGTTCTTGTAGTTATCTCTCTACTTCCTCTGTCCTCTATTTTAGTGTTCTTAGATCGGAAGAATTATTTTATGT
>JAKOGI010001776.1:170000-181856 GCA_029747015.1 Carnegiea gigantea
CTTGGACCACTTTGACCACTAGACTGCGTCGAGTCTGGTACAATCATAGGATGACTTGTTGATGCTTCACCTGTAGCCTCCATATTACATTGTAATTGGAGTTCATTGATCTTATCTAGGATCTCGTCTTCCTCATCCGAATTAGCTTGAGCATATTCTTGCTCTAATTCTTCTAAGGAAATAAAAGTTCGAACCATGTTCGAAATAGAAGGATACCCTGGTTTAGTAGGGTCGATAGAAGGGTTAAATTTAACTCTTCTGCGAACAATTTGAGGTTCAGAATCTGATTTGGGAGTGTGCATAATTAATTTCTGGATTTCTCCTAATCCCTCATAGATACTATTTAACTTAGTATCTATTGTTTGTCCTTGTAAATTGGACTTCCACAATTCCTTGTATGGAGTTGATGAACTGCTACCAGCTTTATCCATCACTTAATCCTGATAAGGAATCTCTAGCAGGGCTTGCTAGGTCAGGTTGTACATACCATTGATTATTGGCAAGTTCAGCCTGTTGACAGATATGAATCCATCTTTTATCTTTAGTTTTTAGACAATCTGTTTGGTCTCTGGGTCTGAGACATGAAGAATGTCTCTGATACCATTTCGACAGCTTCTTTTTCGTTAAATTTCCATAACGATATGTTTTTTACTAAATTACCATTCCCATGGAGTGATTTAATATTTAGTAAATGGAAGGCCGCAGAACGACCTGAAAGAACTGACACATTAGGAGCCAGAATTGAGTTTGCTAGAGTAACACTAGCAGATGAATGTGAAAAAGCCTATAAAAGAAAGAGGCTCCAAAAAGATCAAAAGAAGCTGAAATGTAAAGATCAGCTATATTATCCTAGTAAGTTTGGTTGTCAATTAGACAAATCTACTAAACAGAAAAAGAAGTTTAAGGCCAAAAAGAAACTTGGAAAACGTGTCAAGAAGCACCCTAAACCTTTCAAGAAGAAAAGAAAATTCTTTAAAAAGAAACAAAAGAAAAAAGAAGACAAAAGTTCTTCTAAGCAGATCCAAAAACAGGATTGTAAATGTTGGAACTGCAATGAAAAAGGACATTATGCAAATGAATGTCCCAAGAAAATTAACTTTGCAGGTGTTTGCTCTAATGAGTTATTTGAGCAATTTGCAGGCTACGAAGAAGTAGCATTTTCAGACATAACGTCTGAAGACGAGATCCTCGTCTTAACCTATTTATCCAGCAGCTCAGACGATGAGTCAGACTGAAGAGCATTCACAACAAGAGGAAGGTGAATCCTCATGTACGTATTCAAATGAGATACTTTTCGATAAAAAGAAGTATCAAAAGATTTTATCTAAAAACCTCAAGATAAATGAGCACGAAGGTTTTAAACGAACCTTATTACACATTTTCCGTAGAAAGAATATTCAGTCCTTTGGTACTAATATTCAGGAAATCCCTATTAGCAGCAATATAGCTGAAGGACAAGTAGAATTGCCCTTAGTAACCATCGAACAGATTAGACAAAAAATCAGAAAAATCCCTGAAAAGGACCGAACTAAGATCGGTTATATCCATTTTGGTGCAGTAAGAATTCATTTGAAAGCCACCTTTCAAAAGGGATTAGACACCCCTATAATTCTTACCTTAATGCATAATCGCATTGCAAATCGGTCAGAAGCCATAATAGGCATTCTGAAGGGAAACTTGGTGTACCAAAACCTTAGTTTCACCACATACCCAGGGTATAGCATACCCATTAGAGATTTAGACACTAACCGTGCCCTAAATCTCTGTTATCACTTTCAAAGGTCAGACTTATTAGAAAGTCTACACCATTCACCATTTACCATCTATACCATGGTAAGTTACATGCTAAGTAACACTCATATTATTGATCAATTTCTCCAAAAAGACGAAATTGAGTTAGATGATATCTTTTCTGATATCTGTGAAGTCCAAGAGATTTCTAGACCTAAATTGCAGCCAATCAACGAATGGCAAATTGATATTAAACAGAAACCACTGTTTAATAGATGCAATAGTATGCAGGGTAGATACTCCGTAGACGGTAGTATTCTACGCAGCTACCCCCTTGAGCGATTGCCAAGTCCAAAACTGGCTAATTTCCAAATTGTGAGTAAGATTTACATCACACAATGGAAAGACGAATTAATTTGGATTAATCCTGCCATCCAGCATAACTACGCTAATCCTGAGATTTATTCTCAAATGCAAGAACATAAACTAACTTATGTTCCTGTCCTCTTTGAATCCGTTGAACGGATTATTCATCTGGAAAATCAAGCTTTTAAAACTAAAGCTGATTTGCTCCTAGGGATGCGTTTCTTATCAGAAACCATTTATTCCATAACTGAGCATTTTATGACCATTAAGCTCAATAGTATAATTGTTCATGCCAGTAAAGTCCATGAATAAGGTGCCATATATTAAAGTACAATTAGTTTACAGGTTTCATCAACCTGAATGGTTTCACGCCATGATAGACACCGGATCAGATGTCACAATGGCATCCGCCAATTCTTATCCAGAACGATACTGGAAAGACTTGCATAAACCCCTACAGGTGGTTGTAGCATCTTGACAGGTTACTAAACTCACCAAAGCCGTTTTTGGTCAGTTTATAGCTATCCATGATAGCACAGAAAACCAGTTCACGGTATTTCCACTACCTACTGTAGTAATACAAGCACCTAAAGATGCTACCTATAACCTCCTCTTAGGAGTTGACTTTCTTAATAGATTCAAGGAATATAGCTGTGACCCCTCACACATTAGTTTCCTTACCCCATGTGGACATTGGATTAGGTCCCAGCTCATAGCCCATCCTCAGTATCGAGGAACTATCTCATTTCAACCACGCAGCCAGCATGGTGGAGAGCCTAGGCCCAAAAATATAAACCGGCCCAAAAACCTTACAAAAAGGCCCAAAGACCATTTTAAGGTCAAAGCCCAATTGCTAAATGCTCTATCAAACACCCAAAGAGCATTAGAATTTCGGCTAGAGAACGAAGTAAAAACACTTCTACAAGCCCATTTCGATGACAACCCGTTGAAGTATTGGGACAAGGATAAGTCTTATGCAGACATCCAACTCAAAGAGGCCAACTCAATTGTACGAGTTAAGCCCATGAGATATAGTCAGGCAGATGAACTCGAGTTCAAAGTCCAACTCAAAGAACTCGAAGAAAAGCAACTAGCTTTCAAAAGCACTGAGGATAACAAAAGTCCTCATAGTAGTCCCGCATTCATGGTAAACAACCACTCTGAACAAAAGAGAGGTAAGCCAAGAATGGTGATTAACTACAAAAGGCTAAACGAATTAACCGTCTTTGATGGTTATTTCCTTCCTAATAAGGAATTGCTTATCGACAAAACCCTTAACAAAAAGTGGTTTTCCAAATTTGACTGCAAGTCAGGATTTTATCAGATCAAACTAAAAGAATCTGCTAAGCCCTTAACTGCATTCAGCACACCTCAGGGGCAATACATTTGGAATGTAATGCCTATGGGACTAAAAATCGCCCCACAAATCTTTCAAAGAAGAATGGATAATATCTTCAATGAATATTCAGACTTTTGTCTAGTTTATGTTGATGATATCTTGATCTTTTCTTCTAATATTGCGGATCATGCAACTCATCTCATGAAATTCATTGAGAAAAGCCGTAATCACGGATTAATACTATCAGCTAAGAAAGCTGAGATTGCAAAAGAACAAATCGAGTTTTTAGGTCTAAAGATCGACCATAAGGGTATAGAAATGCAACCCCACACATGTGAAAAAGTTGCCAATTTCCCTGATAAACTCTGCGACCGAAAACAGGTTGAACGTTTCTTAGGATGTATCAATTACGTCAGCGACTTTGTGCCTAACCTAGCATGGCTAAGAGGTCCACTTCAAGATCTTCTTAAGAAAAGATTAAATTTACAATGGCAAGACTACCATACCCATCTTGTCCAACAACTCAAGAAGATGTGTAGTCAATTACCTAGATTGGCCATCCCTGAACCAGGTGATCAACTAATAGTTGAAACAGATGCCTCAGCCCTTTACTGGGGAGGAGTCCTTAAAGCCAGAAAGGCTGATGACAAAGAACATGTTTGCAGGTATGCTAACGGATGTTTTAAGCCAGCTGAGATTAATTATCACAGCAATGAAAAGGAATTACTCGCCTTAAAACGGAGTTTTGCTAAATTCCTTTTCTTTATTTTACCTGTAAAGTTCTTAGTCAGAACAGATAACACTAATGTGAAAGCTTACATTTTCAATAAGCTCCCCTGTACCCCTGAGTACAAGAGACGCCATAGATGGCAACAATATTTTCAGGAATATCAATTCGATATTGAACATATAAAAGGTAAGAATAACCATCTTGCTGATTTTCTTAGCAGGGAAGCCAATGGTTGAAGAATAGACATCTTCGGCAGACGCCAGATCCTTATTGGAAATGGCCATCCAGGAATTATGTGTCGCTCATGAACGAATGACACAGATCCAGACGGAAATTGAAGAGGAAATTAATCCTCGCATCATCCAGGCCTTATCCAGCCTCGATGAAGTAATGGCGTTACAAGCCATTGACTTATCTGATGAAATACATCAGGCCTTTCTTGGAGCATGTAAACGTGCCCAAAAAGGAAAAGGACTTATGTCCGATAGTCTCCAAGAAGGAGAGGGACTTTTGTCCACACAAGAAATCCCTAAGCCTACTTTCAAAACGAAAGGAAAGGTTCAGGAATATTCTACCTCCTCAGAAACAGAGGAAGAAAATGACTTCACAGTCATCATGCCTAAGGCACAAAGGCCTATATTAAATCAGGCTATATCCATGGAACAATACGTTTCATATTCAAAATGGGTTTATACAGCCCAGAGCACTAACAGTCAAGTAATTGACACTTCTGGAATATATCCCAGAATTCATTTTCTTGCATAAAGTCCTGCAGACGACGTTAGCAAGGCAGTAATGTTCGGTTTCTGTGCTAGCGTTACATGCAGCCCCGGAAACAGAGAAATTCTAGGACTACATAAGTCCATAATCGAAGCAGTCAAGAAGTTTCGAAAAAGCTCCAAATCTGATTGGGTAGTATTAAAAATACTATCTGCCAGCCCAGAGGTTCTACCCACTCCAGCTCCAGGATGGTTAATCGTTCAACTCTACACTCCAAACAGAGCCAATTTGAAGTTCAAAAAGAACAAAGTTCTCGAACAACCAGAAGTTCACGAAGAATGGATCTGTCACCGCAGAGCTATGGGTTTCACCGTAATTTTTAACAAGTTACGAGCCCTTCGAGAATCTAACAAAGGATTTATGTACAATGCACCCAGCAACATCTACATCTATGCTGAAGGAAATTGTAGCCCAAGGTATGATGCCCTTAACAAGATTAGTTCAGGGATAAGCCTTATCTACAGCGGTCGTATACCAGGCAGTCATTCTACACGTAGTTATCTCTGTGGATTCCTTCATCAAGAAAGAACAAAAGGATGCTGCATTTGTCCGTTAAGGATTGGTTAAAGGAAGCGTGTTGGACCCAGTGAAAGGCACAGCCACTATCTGCTAAAGAAAAAAGTAGAAAAAGCAAAGATTCCCAAAAGGACGATTATAATGGTTGCCAGCTAAGAAAAGCAAACGCACTAAGCAAAAGCAAAAGGCAAGCAACGCATGCTGTACGAAAAGCAAACACACTAAGCAAAAGCAAAAAGCAAGCAACGCATGCTGTACGAAAAGCAGCTATTGTCTACAGTAAAAGTAGATTCTCTATTTATTTTACTTTTGCTAATTGTACTATTGTCGGTTCAGCTCTTCTATATAAAGGAGCAACCCCCCATTTGTATAAGCATCGAATGAAGGGAGAGAAACTCTTATCCTTAGAGAGAGAATGAAAGCTGAGTAACTACTCCTTTAGGGAGTAGAGTATGTAAACAAAGTTAGTGTATAATTATTAGTATTATCAATAAAAGTAGTTTTTATACATCTTGGAGTACAACATTATTCGGTTTGAGAGGAGGGTCTGGAGTGCCTTTGGAATAGCCAGAGAAGTAGCCAAAAGACAGGTGGTCGCCGGCGAAAGAGGCTGAGGTCCAGCAAGGTATTGACCTTATCTCTAACCAATTATGTTCTATGTCAAGATGCATTTTTACTACTTAGTTTGATAAGGCTAATAATTATCATTAATTTGTTTATATGCTTGAAACCTATTTTAGTTACCATGAATCCCTTCAGCCCTGAACAACTGCACGCCAAAGCTATAGTTAAAAACGCTTTAGAACGATGCCTTCTAGAGAAGGAAAACAGTGAGTTTATTATTCAGGTCAAAGAGACCTTGATTAACATTAGCAGAAGAGGACTACAACGATTAGGTAATGACTTTTTCGATAATCCTCTAGTACTCGCTGATGGCGAGATAATTATTCCAAGCCCAAGGAGTATCCTTGAAAATGATAATCTTTATCATATGAATATTATGCAGCGTCAAAAGGCTATCCTTGACGGCATTAATGAAGCCTTACTTTCTTTAGACACTTGTCTTAGACGTCATAACCAAAATTATGACTATAGATATCAAGAGTTTCTTAAAAGAAGAAGGACCAATATTTCTAAAAATAATTCCGCACCCAGTTGTAGCTATGCTCAATAACTAGAAAAAGAAGCTGTTGCTCTGATACCATTTCGACAGCTTCTTTTTCCAGTTATTGAGCATAGCTACAACTGGGTGCGGAATTATTTTTAGACCTATTGGTCCTTCTCCTTTTAAGGAACTCTTGATATTTATAGTCATAATTTTGATTATGACGTCTGAGACAAGTGTCTAAAGAAAGTAAGGCCTCGTTAATGCCATCAAGAATAGCCTTTTGGCGTTGGATAACATTAAGATGATAAAGATTATCATTCTCAAGGATACTCCTTGGGCTTGGAATAATTATCTCGCCATCAGCGAGTACTAGAGGATTATCGAAAAAGTCATTACCTAATCGTTCTAGTCCTCTTCTGCTAATGTTAATCAAGGTCTCTTTAACCTGAATAATAAACTCACTGTTTTCCTTCTCTAGAAGGCATCGTTCTAAAGCGTTTTTAACTATAGCTTTGGCGTGCAGTTGTTCTGGGCTGAAGGGGTTCATGGTAACTAAATTAGGTTTCAAGCATATAAACAAATTAATGATAATTATTAGCCTTATCAAACTAAGTAGTAGAAATGCATCTTGACATAGAACATAATTGGTTAGAGATAAGGTCAATACCTTGCTGGCCCTCAGCCTCTTTCGCCGGCGACCACCTGTCTTTTGGCTACTTCTCTGGCTATTCCAAAGGTACTCCAGACCCTCTTCTCAAACTGAATAATGTTGTACTCCAAGATGTATAAAAACTACTTTTATTGATAATACTAATAATTATACGCTAACTTTGTTTACATACTCTACTCCCTAAAGGAGTAGTTACTCAGCTTTCATTCTCTCTCTAAGGATAAGAGTTTCTCTCCCTTCATTCGATGCCTATACAAATGGGGGGTTGCTCCTTTATATAGAAGAGCTGAACCGACAATAGTACAATTAGCAAAAGAAAAATAAATAGAGAATCTACTTTTACTGTAGACAATAGCTGCTTTTCGTACAGCATGCGTTGCTTGCTTTTTGCTTTTGCTTAGTGCGTTTGACAATAGCTGCTTTTCGTACAGCATGCGTTGCTTGCCTTTTGCTTTTCTTAGCTGGCAACCATTATGATTGTCCTTTGGGAATCTTTGCTTTTTCTGCAGCGTCTGCCTTTTTCTTTAGCAGATAGTGGCTGTCCCTTTCACTGGGTCCAACACGCTTTCTTTAGCAGATAGTGGCTGTCCCTTTCACTGGGTCCAACACGCTTCCTTTAACCAATCCTTAACGGACAAATGCAGCATCCTTTTGTTCTTTCTTGATGAAGGAATCCACAGAGATAACTACGTGTAGAATGACTGCCTGGTATACGACAGCTGTAGATAAGGCTTATCCCTGAACTAATCTTGTTAAGGGCATCATACCTTGGGCTACAATTTCCTTCAGCATAGATGTAGATGTTGCTGGGGGCATTGTACATAAATCCTTTGTTAGATTCTCGAAGGGCTTGTAATTTGTTAAAAATTACAGTGAAACCCATGGCTCTGCGGTGACAGATCCATTCATCGTGAACTTCTGGTTGTTCGAGGACTTTGTTCTTTTTGAACTTCAAATTGGCTCTGTTTGGAGTGCAGAGTTGAACGATTAACCACCCTGGAGCTGGAGTGGGTAGAATTTCTGGGCTGGCAGATAGTATTTTTAATACTACCCAATCAGATTTGGAGCTTTTTCGAAACTTCTTGACTGCTTCGATTATGGACTTATGTAGTCCTAGAATTTCTCTGTTTCCGGGGCTGCATGTAATGCTAGCACAGAAACCGAACATTACTGCCTTGCTAACGTCGTCTGTAGGACTTCCTGCAAGAAAATGAATTCTGGGATAAATTCCAGAAGTGTCAATCAGTTGACTGTTAGTGCTCTGGGCTGTATAAACCCATTTTGAATATGAAACGTATTGTTCCATGGATATAGCCTGATTCAATATAGGCCTTTGTGCCTTAGGCATGATGACTGTGAAGTCATTTTCTTCCTCTGTTTCTGAGGAGGTAGAACATTCCTGAACCTTTCCTTTCGTTTTGAAAGTAGGCTTAGGGATTTCTTGTGTGGACAAAAGTCCCTCTCCTTCTTGGAGACTATCGGACACGAGTCCTTTTCCTTTTTGGGCACGTTTACATGCTCCAAGAAAGGCCTGATGTATTTCATCAGATAAGTCAATGGCTTGTAACGCCATTACTTCATCGAGGCTAGATAAGGCCTGGATGATACGAGGATTAATTTCCTCTTCAATTTCCTTCTGGATTTGTGTCATTCGTTCATGAGCGACACATAATTCGTGGATGGCCATTTCCAATAAGGATCTGGCATCTGCTGAAGATGTCTCTTCTTCAACCATTGGCTTCCCTGCTAAGAAAATCAGCAAGATGGTTATTCTTACCTTTTATATGTTCAATATCGAATTGATATTCCTGAAAATATTGTTGCCATCTATGGCGTCTCTTGTACTCAGGGGTACAGGGGGGCTTATTAAAAATGTAAGCTTTCACATTAGTGTTATCTGTTCTGACTAAGAACTTTACAGGTAAAATAAAGAAATGGAATTTAGTAAAACTCCGTTTTAAGGCGAGTAATTCCTTTTCATTGCTGTGATAATTAATCTCAGCTGGCTTAAAACATCCGTTAGCATACCTGCAAACATGTTCTTTGTCATCAGCCTTTCTGGCTTTAAGGACTCCTCCCCAGTAAAGGTCTGAGGCATCTGTTTCAACTATTAGTTGATCACCTGGTTCAGGGATTGCCAATCTAGGTAATTGACTACACATCTTCTTGAGTTGTTGGACAAGATGGGTGTGGTAGTCTTGCCATTGTAAATTTAACCTTTTCTTAAGAAGATCTTGAAGTGGACCTCTTAGCCATGCTAGGTTAGGCACAAAGTCACTGACGTAATTGATACATCCTAAGAAACGTTCAACCTGTTTTCGGTCGCAGAGTTTATCAGGGAAATTGGCAACTTTTTCACATATGTGGGGTTGCATTTCTATACCCTTATGGTCGATCTTTAGACCTAAAAACTCAATTTGTTCTTTTGCAATCTCAGCTTTTTTAGCTGATAGTATTAATCCGTGATTACGGCTTTTCTCAATGAATTTCATGAGATGAGTTCCATGATCTGCAATATTAGAAGAAAAGATCAAGATATCATCAACATAAACTAGACAAAAGTCTGAATATTCATTGAAGATATTATCCATTCTTCTTTGAAAGATCTGTGGGGCGTTTTTTAGTCCTATAGGCATTACATTCCAAATGTATTGCCCCTGAGGTGTGCTGAATGCAGTTAAGGGCTTAGCAGATTCTTTTAGTTTAATCTGATAAAATCCTGATTTGCAATCAAATTTGGAAAACCACTTTTTGTTAAGGGTTTTGTTGATAAGCAATTCCTTATTAGGAAGGAAATAACCATCAAAGACGGTTAATTCGTTTAGCCTTTTGTAGTTAATCCCCATTCTTGGCTTACCTCTCTTTTGTTCAGAGTGGTTGTTTACCATGAATGCTGGACTACTATGAGGACTTTTGTTATCCTCAGTGCTTTTGAAAGCTAATTGCTTTTCTTCGAGTTCTTTGAGTTGGACTTTGAACTCGAGTTCATCTCCCTGACTATATCTCATGGGCTTAACTCGTACAATTGAGTTGGCCTCTTTGAGTTGGATGTCTGCATAAGACTTATCCTTGTCCCAATATTTCAATGGGTTGTCATCGAAATGGGCTTGTAGAAGTGTTTTTACTTCGTTTTCTAGCCGAAATTCTAGTGCTCTTTGGGTGTTTGATAGAGCATTTAGCAATTGGGCTTTGACCTTAGAATGGTCTTTGGGCCTTTTTGTAAGGTTTTTGGGCCGGTTTATATTTTTGGGTATAGGCTCTCCACCATGCTGGCTGCGTGGTTGAAATGAGATAGTTCCTCGATGCTGAGGATGGGCTATGAGCTGGGACTTAATCCAATGTCCACATGGGGTGAGGAAACTAATGTGTGAGTGGTCACAGCTATATTCCTTGAATCTATTAAGAAAGTCAACTCCTAAGAGGAGGTTATAGGGAGCATCTTTAGGTGCTTGTATTACTACAGTAGGTAGTGGTAATACCTTGAACTGGTTTTCTGTGCTATCTTGGATAGCTATAAACTGACCAAAAACGGCTTTGGTGAGTTTAGTAACCTGTCCAGGTGCTACAACCACCTGTAGGGGTTTATGCAAGTCTTTCCAGTATCGTTCTGGATAAGAATTGGCGGATGCCATTGTGACATCTGATCCAGTGTCTATCATGGCGTGAAACCATTCAGGTTGATGAAACCTGTAAACTAATTGTACCTTAATATATGGCACCTTATTCATGGACTTTGCTGGCATGAACAATTATACCATTGAGCTTAATGGTCATAAAATGCTCAGTTATGGAATAAATGGTTTCTGATAAGAAACGCATCCCTAGGAGTAAATCAGCTTTAGTTTTAAAAGCTTGATTTTCCAGATGAATAATCCATTCAACGGATTCAAAGAGTACAGGAACATAAGTTAGTTTATGTTCTTGCATTTGAGAATAAATCTCAGGACTAGCGTAGTTATGCTGGATGGCAGGATTAATCCAAATTAATCCGTCTTTCCATTGTGTGATGTAAATCTTACTCACAATTTGGAAATTAGCCAGTTTTGGACTTGGCAATCGCTCAAGGGGGTAACTTCGTAGAATACTACCGTCTACGGAGTATCTACCTTGCATACTATTGCATCTATTAAACAGGGTATATAGTATATATATATATTATAATATATATATGTATATATTATATATATATATGTATATTATATATATATGGCATATCTTTGCACATATATATATATATATATATATATAATATATATATAATATATATATATTATAGTATATATATATATATTATATATGTGCAAAGATATATATATATATATATATACACACACACATGTATACATATATATGTACATGTATACATACACACATACACACATATACACACATGTATATATGTACGTATAAAGGTACATATATATATATATATATATATATATATATATATATATATATGCGTGTGTGTGTATATATATATATATATATATATATATATATATATATATATATATATATATATATATATGCGTGTGCATATATATATATATATATATATATATATATATATATATATATATATATATCTCTATATATATATGTATATATATATATAT